>JAMKCH010005253.1:0-62761 GCA_023653785.1 Ophioderma brevispina | reverse complement strand
GCTATGAAGTTATGATACAATTAGAAAATGGCGGCAATTTTGGACACCATCTTGATTTTGGGTACTTGTAAGTTTTGAACTCTCAAAATAATGACTTCATTGCATTCCTTGTGCCTTAAAACATATGTTTGGACACTTTATTTGTATTTACAACTTGTCTGGTAGCAAAGATAAGATAAACTTGGAAAATGGTGGCCATTTTGACCGCCATCTTGATTTTGGGTACTTGTAAGTTTTGAACTCTCAAAACAATGTCTTCATTGCATTCCTTGTGCCTTAAAACATATGTTTGGACACTTTATTTGTATTTCCAACTGTCTGGTTGCAAAGATATGATAAAATTGGAAAATGGCGGCCATATTGACCGCCATCTTGAATTTTGGAGAGAGCTCCAGGAGGATTTTCGGGGACTTTTAGTATGTTATTTTACTCCTATTCCTGGACCTATCCTGAAAAATTCAGCTTGTTATGAGCAATTTCCAGGTTTTAGCCTATATGATCTAATGCTCTTGGACTATTATACTGAAGTTGATCCTGCTGTTCAGGGTGATGCCACTTGTGCAATTTTCAAACTTGCTCAATGTGTCAATGACATAAATACTTGGATGATAAAAAACAAACTCAAACTCAATCCATCCAAGACAGAGTTTTTTATTATTTTATCTACAAACACCGGACATCGTTTGGCTGGTATCAATCTTCCCCTTGGTGATTTATTATCCCAACATCTTCCAGTATCCGTAATCTGGGTGTTGTCTTTGACTCCAATATGAATCTTTCAGAAAATATCACCAACCTAAGCCATTCCATAAACTGGCAAATTTGCAATATCTTCTGTATTCGAAGGTTCATAGACTTTGATACCTGTGCTAACATCGTTCGGTCACTAATCCTGTCTGGCTTGGATTATTGCAACCTTCTATTTAATGGTGTTTCAAAAAAGTCACTCAATCGTTTACAATGCTGCAAAACAAATGTGCTCGGTTGATATACCAAAAGCCCAGATCCTGTCATATCACTCCATTATTGTATGAATTGCACTGGTTGCCTATTGAGGATCGTATACGATTTAAGACTCTTCTCACTGTGTATAAAGCACCGAGTGGGCTTTGTCCCCATTACATGAGCGACTGCCTGGTGGTGAATAAACCTCACCCTGGCTCAGTTACCACCCGCTTTGGTCATGGGTTGAACCTCCATATTATGGCACGCTAGAGCGGACATAAAACGTTGAGTTTGACGAACCATGTCAAGATTGCGACGCCATGCCGGCAAGTTTGCGACGCCATGCCGGCGAGTTCGCAGGCATGGCGTCGCAAACCTGCAAACTCGCTGGCATGGCGTCGCAAACTTGCAAACTCGCCGTCATGGCGTCGCAAACTTGCAAACTCGCTGGCATGGTATCGCAAACTCGACCTGGTTTGTCAAACATCGCGTCACCCCAAGACCCCCATGCATATATTTTGAAAATGTCACCCAAACCCATATTTTTTTGATTTTTTTTGGCAAAATTTTGAAAAATGTTTACTCAAAGACCCCGATTTTGGTGAAATGTTGAAAAATTGTCTAAAAAGACCCCTTTGGGAGAAATTTGCCCATTTGGTCACCTAGACACCTTATTTTGGAACATTTGGCTCTCCAACAAAGACCCATGTTTTTTTAGTCGGCTGTCCACTGATGCCCCGCGTTTCGAAGCTTCATCCTTACACCCTATCCATTCATAATTGATTGCATCCCAGGCATGAAACTGATGTGTGCGTGAAAGTCACTGAATCGTTGCCTATTCTTCACCGTTGTATGCAGACCTGAGTCCAGAGGACTAGATTTCCTGCCCCATCGGTTGTAGATAGCCTAGCTACATTCATTCCACGAAGGTGAAATATATACATTGAGAAATACTAGTGAATGTTGTTTCCGGACTAAAATTTTGTAGGGTGGCCACAATGTGGACGTGGGGCCATTAATGCAGATGCTATACAAATATAAACGCTACAACTTAATTAAAAGAATGTTAACCCCTAAAGATAAGGCAAGAAATGGCAGACAGTTTGACCAATCCAAAGTGTTAAGTCACCTCGCTGTTATAGTTGCCCCCATTTTTTAGACTTTTCTTCCATATGTAATCCCGCCACCACAGCAACTTCTAAGAGAGCTTAACTGCAAAGTTTCAGTTAGAATTATAGTGCTTTAGACCAACTTGTTTTTTACCAAACTAAATTTACCATTGCTTCTGTATATTTTTTTTTTCAAAAAGAGGCTTCTTAAATATGGGCAGCTATTACTGTCAAAAGTATCATCAGACCTAAACAATGTCTCAAATACAAGAAAGACGTCAAATTATTATGAACAACGTCTCAACTACAGAAAGGGGTGTCAAGTGCAGAGAAACATGTCAAGGTTAAACGTATCTCAAAGATTTAATAAGGCTCAATACAATGACAGACGTCAAATAATTATGCACAAGGTCTCAAATGCTCAAAACACTTTAACCGTTCACTTGCAGAAAAAATGTCAAAAGCATGGAAAGGATGTGAAAACACGTCAGCTCGCTACAGAAAAGGGTGTCTATGCAAGAGAACATGTCCTGCACGAAACGGCCTCAACTATAAAAAGTGAAATGCCGAACATCAAAACATGTACGGTCTTAACTACAAAAAAAAAGATGTTAATGCAAGAAAATGTAAAAACACATAATTACGCTCCAACTAACAGAAAAGGATGTCAACCTGTGGTTTTCAAATGAAGAGAAACATGTGAAATACCTAAACTGTCAAAACTACAAAGAAGTGTCTATGTCAAGTGCAGAGAAACACGTCAAAACACATAAGGTTCTCAAGCATCTTTGTCCAAGCGTGCAGGCGTCGCAATCATCTGATTGAGTTTTTATACATCCATTTGTCAATACAAAATACGACATTGTGGAATATGCCAGTAATAACCAACGGGCTGTGAAGCTGTGAATAAGTCTTGTAATAAGTTGTATTTATTTTAATTATTATTTAATGTTATTATTTCACTTATTGGCCGTATCATCTTTTCTAGATTAACAAGAGTACCAAACTTATTTACATTGTAGGAGGCTACTATAACCATGTACGTGTAAATTCATTCCCCCAGGTCCTCCCTTGGGTCTGATAGGGGGAGGGTTGAACATAAAGTAAAAATGACCATATTTTTTTCTAGATGAGGTGATAGCCAACTTAGGTGATCTTTAGAAGGTAAAGCCCTTAACTAACCATGTTAGTTCATCCCACAGGGTGCTCCCCCTGGGTCTGACAGTGGTTTGGGGAAATGTCAAAAAGTTTAACATTGCAACACCCGTGTCACTTTCATTCGACTGCGGTCGTGCCTTTTTATTCTCATAGGCTACTGTGTAATTAAAGTATAGGTCCGTATGGTACATGTGTGGGTAGGTCCTATTGTAGATTATGAGGTGCGTATGTAAAGGTGCGTATGGGTGAAGAATTTTTGTTAAGTATTAAATGGAACTGTGAAAGGTGATGACGTCACTGCTGACGTCATTAGAGACTTTTTTAATTTATAATAGTTATTTTGAGTATATTCAGACTATACAAAAATCCCATAGATAATAATAGTTGTGTATAAAATTTCTTATATTATTTTTTGTATTCATTTGGTCATTTTTGTTAAATTTATTATTTAATTTTTATTTATTATTTATTTTTTTAATTTATTTGTATTTGATTATTAATTATTTATTTTTATTTCATTTGTATTTCTATTTATTTGATTTTGAGTTAATTTTGCTTTTTATTTATTTACTATTCATTTTTTTAAATGTATATGATATGTACTTCTTTAATTTTTTTTATATATTAATTTAGATTTATTTATTTAATTTTATTTATCTTTATTTGTAATTTGCCATTGACTATATCCGGGAATTACATGGAAAACCCTGCTTGACCAAAGAAAAATCAGACGATATAAATATAGTAAAATATCATCAGAAATAAAAATAAACATAATAAAAAAAGAACTAAATAATAAAAATAAATAATGACTAAAATAAATTTTAAAATTAGAAATTTTTAAAAATCAATAACTTAATAACATAAAATAAGATTAATAAAATCAATATTGGACGTATTTTTCACATCTTTCACTGGATTTGGCATCTGTAGCTGAGACTCTAACATGTTTTTGACGGTTTCCGCATTTCACCCTTTTTCCCTAGTTTAGACTTTACGGATTTTTTTGTTTCTCTGCTTTCCACAGCACCTTTCCCATAGGGTTCAGACCGGTACGTGTTTTGATGTTTCTCCTTCATTTCCAACATTTTGCAATAGTTTCAACTGTTTACGTGTTTAATGGTTCTCTGCATTTCACACCTTTTTTTTAATCAAAAATTTGTTTTTAGTGTTAACATTTGAGTTTAAATTGTTTTTTTTACTCCTTTTCCTATAGTTCAGGCCGTTACGTGTTTTTAACAAGATCGTTGTCTACATTTGACACCCTCTTCTGTAGTAGATACCTTTACGTGTATTTGACACTTTCTCCTGCATTTGACACCCTTGTTTCACAGTCGTTGAACCGTTACTACTTTGTTTTTTGACATGTTTCTCTTACATTTGATACCGTTTTTCTGAGTTGAACCTTTAACGTGTTTTGAGATACTTTTTGACAGTAAGACCGCCCATACTTAAAGGCTGTCAAATATGTGCCTATTTTTTTTGAAATTTTGAATCAAATGAACATTGAAGTGCCAATTTGAGCACTTATGCATTCTACCCCTAACAGGCAAATTTGTACTCCAAAGATGAACAAGGTACATCTTCTCCTCCTCATCTTGCTTGCTACCTGCACTTCCAAAAATTACAAAGTGGAAATTCAGCAGTGAAATAATTGTGAAAATATTAAATTTAAATCCGGATTTATATAGCAAAACTCTTTCTTTTCTTCTTTATCGGGCACAGTGGTGGCTCCCATTATTTTTTTTTCAATGGCAGAGAGGGGAAATTCATGGGCTTTAATATCTAAGGAGTGAGGGTCATCGCCCACATTTTCAATGAATGAAACCCCTTCCCCTGAAAAGGTTTTATTCATTCAGCCACGTTTTGCAAATATGTGCAATGTCTCCGTCCAAGTGTGATTATCAACTGACACACATGGGCAAGATTGGAATTTTGAAGGAGAAGTCTCCCCCACAATTTGCATTTTTGTTAATATTTTGCAAAATTTTTGCGATGGCAAAGGGTCCAACTCTGATATCCATGTATGACGTCCCTTCCTGGCCTTCCTCTCCTTCTTTCCAGCTCTCTGTTTTCTTTCTCAATCCCTCCCTCTCCCCTCTATCCCCTTCGGTTCTTTCATGAGAGAGCGTGGCCCGCTGGTTTAGGGCATTTTGCCTTTTGGTTGCAGGATTTCCTTGGTTTTGATTCCTCCCTGGTAGTAGCCATCGTGCTGGGATTTAATTCCGGAACCAATTATGGATTTGAGGGTAATAAGAACTATTGATTAAAAACGTGGGAATTCCCGTCTCTTCACATGGTTCATTTGGACTTGGGCAAATGGACTATGAATATCCCGTCCTTCGGAGGGGACCGTTAGGAGGGCCGTTTAAGTCCCATGTGCATGGAGACTCAAGCTTGTACATGGAAATCAACAACCGCAGTTTTCCATAAGAGTTTAGGTGAAAACTGGATGTTCCACAGTTATCTGGAACCCTGGGCATCAACGGAAGCAGTGGGTCTGACCCGGAAGGATGTACTCAAGCTACAATAAGACAACCTCGATATAAATGCCCAGAGGGGCATTTCATGATCCACAGTCTCTTCTCCTGACTTACCTAAAAAAATGATATTTTTAGATCATCTGAACTGTTTGGCCTTAGTATAGTATTGTTTCCTTATCTTAACCCCATTTGGGGCAGAAACCACCGCCCAGTATCTCGGAAACGGATTGATGAACTACATTGTGTGGTACCAATGGATATCTATGGCCGCCCTGAGTCCATTGATACCAAAAAAAGTACAAACATGCCTTGATGACGTCACAGTGACGTCAAACATGACCTCATGCAAAAATGCGCGAAAAATCTTTAAAATCGCAAAATTCAAGCAAAGTTTTGGCCATTATGTGTGTCAAAGTATCGCACACATGCGCTTACTACAAATAAATCAATAAATAAATCAACCATAGTGTGTAACTGTATCCGTAGCACAAAAAAATGGATTTCCTGCTATTCTGTGTAATGCATGGGAAATACTTTTCTTTCTTCGCACTCAGTGCGTGATACGTAAACGCCGCGTCATAACTGTAGGTCCGTTTGTTCAAATTGGGCTGAAAATCAGAGCGCAAAGGCTTCAAAGAAAAAAATCATGTAGTTTCGGCGGCATAGAAAAAATAACAAATAGGTAGATACGACAAAAATGGAGCGAGGTGCGGATTCCCCCGCCCCCCCTTTAGGGTTACGGTGCAAATGTTTATCATCTCTAGAAAGAAATATTCGTAAATTTGGTGCTTTTCTGTAAACGTACAGAATTACAACACAATGACCCATGAGGCATTGTGATACAAACATTGTGCTCGAACATAAACACACACCATAAAATTCCCTTTTTTCAGATCTCTTGAGAAATATAAGTAAAAGTGCAGGGCTGGATCGACAAAAACATGTTTAAGTTCCTTAACAATGAAACTAATAGAGTGTGCATTTTTCAGTCAAACCACAAAATATTTAGGCCTACACTTTACCTTCACTTTCTAAGACTTTGGTGTTCCCTTAGCTTTAATTTCAGAAAATATTAATTAAAAGAAAAGGGCACTAACAAAATACTTCTTTCCACCAATTTCCCCCCCCACCTGTCCTATACTCAATAAAATTAAGTGTCATCGGGTTGCATTACTATTATCGAGTATTTCAGTGTATTAATTCTTAAGCTATCACTAATCAATGGTAAGTGAATTTAGATAGCTCAAAAGTTTTGAAATTATAGTTACAACTCGCATAACTTTTTCCATTGGACACAGGTTTCGCAACACGTTGCTTTTTTTAAAACCGTTTTTCGCGATTACCGGCTATGGAGCTCGTATATCCGCTAGGCAACTGAACTTGAATCTGGCCGGGCCCAAGCTCACACCAACCCACCAAGTTTTGTTTCGTACTACGACCCCCGACCTCCGAGAAAAAGGGTGGGCCAGACACACAGAGACATGTCGTAATATTATAATATGATCGCAAAAATGAACACTAATCATACAAAACCATTAAATACTACTACAAGAAGGTTTTGAGGCTCTATCACAAAAAATTGAAGAGAAATAAGATAACTAAATGACTGTACAAAAGTAGTGAACAAAGGATTATTTAAGTGCAAGAAATTTTAAAGTACCTTTTGAAAAACGCGAGTGTAAAAAACTACTAGTACAAATTACCATTGCTTTGTGTCTTCTTTCAAGTTTACAACTGATTTGAAGTCTGGTTTTAAGAAAGAAAAATACAATACAACTTCATCAACAGTAAAGTTGCAGCAACAGTTAGCGAAGTCCAATGAATTAACCTTGATTTGTGACAATTTTAAGAAGCCTTTATTATTTTACCTATTTGAGAATATAAAAAATATCATTGAATGAGCATGTTACATTAACCAATTTTGAGTCACAATTACTAAGCACACTTATCATGTTTTCACAGTGGTGTTTGCATTTGAAAAGTATGTTTTTCATTACAATTGTACTGAGGAGTTGAATTCCAATTTTTAATTTAATGGTCATGACAAATTTTCACTTTTAACTGCAGGGCCCCGGTCACGGGCCTCTCTGTGAACATTTCATATTTCCCTCTTATTTTTTAAATTAGACCATCTACATATAAATAGAGATTACAGTAGATGGACATTTCAAGTACTGCTCAGGGTGAATTGAATATTTTCTCAGCAAAATCTTCTTTCTTCTTTCCCCATAAGAACTTGATCCATCAATGAAAGTTAATAAGCTAGCTTGCTTTCACACAAGTTTCCTGCAATGTGGTATAATCCTTGGATATGATAATGATATGCAAGGCTATTTGATCTGGGTGTCTATCACACTACAGTGACCTTGTGCTAAACACAGCAGGGGCATTGGCGGGTTGTTGTGAAAACTCCTATATAACCGCCAAATCATGGCCTTCACTAAATTGTGAACATGGTTCTTGTACTACAGTATAACATGTAGTACATGTTACAGTATATTAAATTATCTATTGTACAAAGGCAAGAGAAACTGTTTAGCAACCGATCACTTGAGATAAATATCATTTCATATGTGAGTATAATGGTATGACACATGAACTTTTAGAAGGGGCTAATATGCCAATTTTCCAGTAGAGTAAAAATATTTTTCACAAGCTTATACCTTAATATAATTTAACAATTGCGTTAATTAACACACAATTCTACACAACACATTTTATATACCAACAAATAGAAATATTGTAAAATGTAAAAAAGTTTTCACCACCGGTGTCAAAAAGTGTTATTACCGTGACACACCCGTGTGGATCCCAAAAAGTTGAATAAATCATAATAATAAATAAAACAATCTATTACTCATCAATAGGATTTCTTTAGAAGTATAACTTTTTGCGTAAAAAACCATGAACCCGTACAGGTTGAAAATTGGTAGTTGGAAATTTTAACTAGGTAATCAAACTACATTTTGTTGTTGTTGAAGATAAAAGGTTTTAATTTGGAAAAATACCCATTTCAGTTTTTTGCCCCTGCCTCGCTCCAATAAGGTTTAAAACTGACAGTAACAAATTTGGAATATTTCAAATGTTTTCCCAGGCCAAAATTTATATTTCATCTTGTGCCTTTGATGCGTTTGAAGCAGAATACGTGGATCAACTGCTCATACTGCTATTTTCCAGCCGGAATTAGAATCATACTGCTATTTTCCACCTGGAATTCTGTTTCATCTGTGTCTTCCATAGGGGGGTATGGATTCATCTGGAATAGCCCAGCGTTGCACCCCCAAAGAATCCTCAACCCCCAACAAAGCGAGGCACGAAGTGCCAATTGTGGACTCGCTCGCACCCTGTATGTCTTGGATCTATCCCCAACCAATTATTACTGCATGGGGTCGTGCATGTACAATCAGGGGAAACCCTGAAATGACAATGCGCTGTGACAAGAGGTTCTGATAGCATTGAATGAAAAATACGGTATATCGGAACTAGCAAAAACTGTATAATGGGAACGAGTCCTGGATGGGAAAATTGTTTTTGAATTGGTTTGCCTTGTGGTATAGGGGCAGCGTCAAGAGGACTAAGACGATGTCAAAACTAAACCACTGTCATTTTCGCTAATATGGACTTAGATCTATTGCAACCCAAATTGGTACTACGTTGTCTACAAATTAATTATGAGCAAATGAAAAATGAAGTTATTTGATAATTTGGCCCCAAGGCCCAAGCTTTTTGTGCTTTGGATAGCGCTATACAATGACACAAACCAAGGTTAATATAGTAAGCAGGTGGTCGCCTTTTTTCAAAAGAAGTTCGTTTTTGTGCGGCGATAGACCCCGCAATTCGCGCCTCTGGTGCAGTTCATAAAGACCCCCCCTGTTCAACTATGTTTAAGTTTTTAAGACCCCACTTTGCCACAAAACTAACTTGTAGCTCATGGCTAAACTTTGGGGGAAATTTTTTTTTTTTTTTTTTTTTTTTTAAAAAAAAAAAAATGCAGTTCCTAAGTCCGTATAATTGGTGGATGGTGGTGGTGGTGGTAGTCGTGGTAGTGGTTGTGGTAGTTGTAATGGTGGTGGTGTGCGAGGTTTTTTTGTTGTTGGTGGTGGTGGTAGATACAAGGGGTGAAAGTGGCTGTTTGTTGGCCCATTAGCAAAGAATTGATCAAATAGTATCTAATGCACTGTTTCGTAGTTGTACTCAATACCCATCAGATCAATGTTCATATTTCTTAAACCTTTGTACATTCATTGATTCCCAATAGGCATCAGTAAAGTCCGCTTGAAATTGTGGACAACTTGAACCACCCATATGTAAAGTGCAAAAAGGATCCTTTAAGATACAAAAAAATCGATTTCCATTTTCAAATAAATGTACACGTTCTCAATGATTGAAATTTTGTAATGAGCAATGCGGGAAAAGAAAACCTTATTTTAAAAAAGCATAATCTGGGTCTGTATATTTTACAGATGAATTTAACATAAAGTAAGATTTGTTTAATTAACCAACATACCAAATTGTTGACGTATCTCCATGAACTTTTTTGATCAGATCCCAATCAACAACGCCACCTTTACTAGGCCGGGCGTAGGACGGAAGCGGTCCAAAAGGATTGGATTGATCCCACAGTAGTTGTGCCAACCAGCACACCTTACAAGCCTTACTTCACGAAGTACGGCCGTTTTATCCCTAAACACATTTAATTAAGACGAAGTTAACAATTTGCTTGCATTTTTGTGATGAGTGATAAAACGTTTATCTTCTTACTCTTGCACGGTAAAGAGGAGAGAAGATTCAGAAGGTGAGTATGGCACATCTCACTCGTTCATAGTGATTTATAGAATAACAACAATCGCCTTCAACTTCGTGTGATTCATAAAAAGATGGCCAGCATATGCAAGACGGTCCTGAGAGGCAATCAAATTACACCCAAGAATCCCCGTTTATAAACAGGTCAAAATAAGTCTTCCCCTCAAAGTGGTATTTTTTTTTTCTGGAAAAAATAGGCTCCGTCACCTCTTACCAAATGTAATTGTAGACCGAAATGCAACACAATTTAACGTGCAAAAAGTTTTCATCATCATCAATCAATCCAAAAGTTAACCTTGAAATTTGCCCACCATTTAATAAAATTTGATGAACATTTTTTTAAAAAAATCTGTAAACCGCCAATGGCGGATGGATGGATTGCTTTTTCCCAATAGTAATGGTTCAGCTCTGGGTTTTTTTTGTTGCATAAGTGTGGCACTTCGTATTATGCATTATTTCATAAGTGAGCTTCAAGTACCTTCAATACAGGCAGACTAAGGGGAATGTTGCATGGACCTGCATTTCATGTTGCATCTTTAAATACGGAGGTTTACACAATGTTGCCCCTACAATTAACTGAAGTTTGGCTAAAATATGACCCACATGTGACCTTGTTGTTGTGAAATCTTGAAATGTCTGACCTTTTTTGATGTTTCCCCACCCTCGTCAGACCTAGGGGGAAGACCCTGGGGAATGAAATTACGTGGGTAGTCAGGGGCTTTTCCCCTCCTAAAATTATACCTAAGTGTGGCTGCTCTGAAAACTCATCTATGGAAAAAGATATGGCAAAACGTTGACTTTTCGTGAATTTTTGGACCTTTTCTGATATTTCATCACCCCCTGTCAGACCCAATGGGAGTACTCTGGTAATAAATTACATGTTAGTAGGGGGTTGTGCCCTCCAACAATATACTGAAGTCTAGCTATCTAGCGCATCTAGAAAAAGAGATATGGCTACAAAATTGTTGACTTCTTTTTTGTTGAAATGTTGACCTTTTTGGACATTCCCCACCCCTGTCAGACCCATTGGGACGCACCTTGGCGGAATGAATTACATGGTAGAGGCTGGTGCCCTACTACAATTTACCTAAGTTTGGCTACTTAAGCTCATGTACAAAAAAATCATCCATCCAGGACACTGCCATTTCATAAGCGGATTTATCTGCGCAATCGTACAAAAATGGCCTTCTTGCATAGGGAGATTTAACAATCGAGGAAGATGTGTTTTGGAAAGATTGTTTATATGTTTTCTTGAAATAATATACGAATGTAAACATTGCATTTAATTGTTTTTTCTTCTTTATTTTCTACAAAGTACAGGAAATTATTGTCACCCCAAGTGAAACATGTTGTTAATGCTTCAAACAACATTAACCAAATATAAAGGTTTTGTGGAAAGGGAGAGTGTTTTCCTATCTCTTTCGTTTCAGTAATGGGTTTGGCCATCCTTGCTTATCAACCACTTAGTATATCGTCGGTGCATTAATGATTTAAGATTTCTGTTCTGATAATGCCTTGGTTCAATTCGTCTCATGTGTTTTCCAGGGATTCTTTGAAGATGCGGAAGAGTAGATGATGTCATTGATTTTATTGTCTGCTTCCCGCTTGAGATGATCCAAGAGATATTCAATTGTTGCGGACTTTTGGGGTCATTCCAGGCGCGCAATTAAATGTCCTTGGTCATACGAGGATTTACACAGGCCACAAAACATTTTTCTTTGTTAAATGAGTTTGGAAAGCATATAAATAACATTATGGGTTTTGGTTTGTGTTACTCTAATTTGCTATATTTTTAGAAAACAAAAACAAAAACAACAAAACAACAAAAACAAAACAAGGCACAGGTTTATCGTCGTACATTTTATGAAAAATTAAGGTAACTGAAAAAAAAATCTTTAAAAATCCGACGTCATAAACACAAAGGAAAGAAAACGTTAACTTGAAATCATGTTAGATCGTTAGTCCACTCACTGTCTACGGTTTTCTAGCTGTAAGTTTGCTGTACAAACCCTGTCAACACTATATCAAACAGGTAGAAAAATAGGACATGTTAATTGCATAATATAACATATGTTGCCATGGTGTTGCCTATAATTTTGGTTATTATTACAACCACAATTCAAAGGTGACGACCCAATATATAAGTTCCTCGAATAAAATGGCCTTCACCCAAACCCCCATCTGTAAATGTTTGCGACGATATTTCAACCCGTTTTCATGGAGAGCTAAAACATGATTTCTTAGCCCTATAGGACTAACGTGTAATATTAATATCGGTCTCGACCAAAATGGTGGTACATTTTCGCTCATAACTCCAAACCAAATACCCTTTAGCATAGACGTTCACAGGGTAAAGGGGAAAATAGTAGCTTTTCTTCATAACCCAAAAATGTTGACATTCGGTAAAATCTGGGATTATGGGGACCGATTGTATTAGCGATCGGGCTACGGCCCTTTAACTCTTGATTCTTTCTCGCTTGCGGCCAACATACGACCCGAGGTGGTACTTGAAGTCTCACCTCTTTGAGGTGGATACCGTTTATAGGGCAGATCGGTTTGAGATTCCTTCCTGTGACGTATGTTTTTCCATCCGTCTCTTGACATGTAGATGTAGGTCGACTTTTATCGCAGCATTCTCAACGATGCTTTGTAGTACATCCTGTGCAGCACATATTACATCCCCCGTTATGCTGCGTAGTCAGGTCTGTGATATGCTGACTTGGTGACGTCTAGAATGCTTGAACCCTTTTTGTGTTGCTGTCCACTTATTACTCAGGCTCTTACCCAATGAACCCCCTTTTAAAATGTTCACCGACGCATGACTCCCTTTTCTCTTTCCTGCTATCAACTTTTTTCACAAGTTTGCATCAAATTATCTACTTTTTAAAAGATTTGAACACCCAAATTCAAAATTTTCGCGGCGTACGTCCACATTTTTAAACATTTTATAATTTTCAATGCAATTGAAATCCTTGAAAAGAGACACTTCCTATTTTAGCTGGCAGAGTTTTAACCTCAGTGCCCCCTCTTCAGTTCATACTGGAATAATCCCCTTTTATCACTTGTGTACCGAATGACCCCGTAGTTGTTTGGTAACAATTTTATTGAAAGGACCTTAGTTTCACCTAGCCGAGGCATATACCCATCACTTTCACTTGGAGTGCCCCCGCAATAGACGGGTTTGAATACTCTCTGATAATAATTTGGTAACTACACGAATAAAGACTCCCCATCCAAGTGTAAGTCTGACAAATCATCTATATGAATATTCAATTTAGCAAGGAAAACTGCGGGACCTCTTGTAATCAGGATCATTGCAAGTGCTTACTCATCTTGCAGACTAGCCATGCAAAACCTGTTCAAATACTAAAAGACTCGAAAATCTCCCTAAACATGCATTTATAGCTAAAACCTATGTCGAAATAATGTGCGTGTACGTCCACGTAGGATAAATGAAATTAGCATGTCTTGCCCGGCGTCCTTTTTCTAAACCTTTTTGGAATGTTGTTTGGGAGGGTCCTCTACTGGCTAGTTTACAACAAGCAAAAAAAAAAACAAAAAAAAAAAAAAACCTTATGTGGGGCATTTTGTCCGTTTCATGTTGTTTTTCATAGAATTGGCGGTGGGGACACAAATGACTGCTAGGTGTTCCAAATGCACCAAAAACGGATTGTGTGAACTTCGCTGCTATTAGGGGGGATTTTCAAAGTCCCGTCCACAATTGATCTCACGATTGGTGTGTGCCTCCGTTACAGTCGATGGCCGAAAGTCATCGTAGGCTTGAGTGGTCTGTACGACTTCTTTTGTCAAGAAATTCTCTCTCTCCACCGAAACCGGTAGTTTCGTAAGCGATTGCGTATAAGTTCTGCAGCGCTGTTTTTCGAGAAAAATAAGAAGCAAGTTAGGGTAGAATAAACAAAAATTCGTTTTCTTCGTCGTTAAATAATTTGCTCACTTTTTTCTGCACCTGAATGTTAATTTTTTTTTTTTTTTTTTTTTAAAATGTATAGTTTAATTATTTTAGAAATAAGGCAAAATCAAAAATAATAATAAATATAAAATAATACCTATAATACAACAAACCAAACACCAACTTTATGATTTCAAAGATAATATAACAGGAAGTATCAACTGAATAAACAGTTTAGAACAAATAGATCTATTCAAAATTTATGGAATGTATTTTGCTAACATCCCTTGTATTAGAAACCAATATTGTGCCATTTTCTGGTGCACAATCAACTTAAGGCTGACTCGGAGATTTTCCGCTATAGCGCCTCATTTTCTAACAACTCGTTTTTTGATGTGTACATAATGCTTGTCCACATCTATCAGTGCGTGAATTATGTCCTCCAGAGAAATTTGAAAGTCAGTTTTATTCTGAAATTCAGTGAGAAGGATAATTTTCGTTAATTTACAACTCTGAGCTGGAATCAACAAGATGTGGGGACAGTAACTTAACTGTTATTTTTGGCGAAATTCATGTAATAATAATGGGCATAGATTTTAAAAACTGTGTGTGAACTGATCTCTCTACCAAGTCTCCTACTTTTCTGGGTAAGAAATCCTAATCTTGACCGTCGGATTTTACTTTTTCTTACAACGAGGATGTTTTCCCAACCGGTTTCACTTCATTTTGATACACCCGTATATTAATATTGTGTCATCAATTATCAAAATACATTTTTTTTCCATTGAAACATCTTAGGCTTACCCGGCGGAATTACCTTTACGGATATTTTTTTAAGTAGAGCTCAGTGGCTTTCCCGCTATCCTTGTTTATAACGATTTAAAAATCGATAAGAAGTATTATTCCTCATAAGGCGAAAAAACGAAAAAGAAAACCGTTTTACGGGCGAGCGGACCCTTTTCGGTGAGTCGGGTCCGGTCGGGGCCGATTTTTCCTCGTTTTTTTTTTTTTTTTTTTCTTTTCTGGAGCTCCAAAATTGGCCCTAAAATAGCCCCAAATCTGAAAATCAAAGAAAAGGCCGAAAAAAATTATTGTTGAATTGGCGTAACACCCGACGAACCCCTATTTTTAAGATTAACAAAAAAACCGCCAGGACCCTAAAATTTATTTTTTTGTGTGCAAAAAAAAAAAAGTTTTAAAAAAAAAAACCACGTAAAACAAATTATTTTCGTATGTGAGGGTTTTCCCATCATGTTTTAAAACTTGATATTATGGTCCAAGCAAAACTCTGAAATGCAAAACAGGAATTTTACTTAACGTCAATACCTTTTTACTTCCGGTAACTCTAAAGGATTAGGACATTTTTCCACCAATGACACATAAAAAGAGTTGTTACAGAAAAAGTGAAGTGTGCCATTTTGTTTTTGTTGTGTGTCACAATATTTTGTGTTCTGGTATTGAAACTAAAAAAAAAAAAAATCCGACCTACCTACCCATTTTTTTTTCTATTTACGCCAATCAAACAATTTTTTTTTTGAGGCCAAAAAAATGAAAAATTTTTACAAACAAATTTTCTTTAAATATTTGTCAAAAAATTGATAATTTGGGCAAAAAACAGGATTGATTGTACATGATTTTTGGAAAAACTAAAAAACAAAAAAACACTGTCTGCCAAATGAAAATCAGGTCGGTGGGCCCGTAAAACAGGTTTTTTTTTATTTAGTCGCCTAAGGTTCTATCATTCCATTCTCTCAGGAATTACTTGCTATGCAGGCCATTAAGCATCCTACCATTAGTTTTTCTTTTTTTTACTGAATGAGGGCATTTCGTTACACGCTCTGCGTTTTGCAGTGTCCTCGTCAGTTAACTTTATTTTGTACAGATAAAAATATGTAGTATTTTACTTTCAATTTATATTATTCATGTTCTATTGTCCAGTAGCGTATAAGATTACTGATGGATAATAAATATGCATATGAAATATATGAAGGAAAAAAAAATAATATAATTTCCTGTATTTCTGTACTTATTTGAAACGCATCTTAATATAAGGAATTCCACTAAAGGTCACGTTCTAGTGTAAAATATCATTGTACTTTAGAAATTGTTTGAAGTCAAAGGAAGACATTTCCTCATAGTGAAAATAGGTACCATGCCACTACCAATATCCAAGGCAATACTGGGCGTATTTCCCTCGGAAGGATAGTAGTCGTTACACTTTTGAACACAGCCGTGTTGAGTGCATGAACTTGCAGCGTCCACGCCTTCGAAGAAAATAAATAATTGCTACAATAATTTGTTGTCTATCTATTGTCAATTGATTGAAGTTTACAATTACGGTTGCATGATTTGAAAGAAGGAAGAAGAGAGAGAAAATGTATGAATCGGCACCCGCTCATGGGTCATCACAAATGAAAATTTAGATACTAACACAATCAAAACTATTTTTAATGAAAAAAGAAAATACTCGGAACAACTTTTAGTCACCAAGCTGCTTCCGTTGATATAACAACATTGAAACGTAGGAAATATGATTGTTATATTTGGCACTTTCATTTGCAATAATGAACATTTAAGCTTTAATAAGTATCTACTCCACTAACTTGGGCTGTAAAATTTTGGTATAAACAAATCCTCTCCAAGTGAAACATACACTCGACAATATGCATGGAACCCAACCAAAATAATAACAAATCAGACTCTAATAAATTTGGGAGGAGCGGAGGGAGAGAACGCCTCGAATCGAGTTTCAAAATTAAGGATGAAAAACATCATAAAGGTTTTTAGGCTGTCCCTACGTGAGAGGGTTAAGAGGACTTTTGTAAAAGGGCACAGGTCAAAAAGGTTATGGAACTCATACAATGTATAGTAATGTAGCTGTAAATACATGTTGACATAAATTCATTGTTTCACATCTAAGATAGCTTGGAGGTTTCAATTAAAGTATCAGGATGAAAACACCAGGGAATATTCATTAAACGTGGTTTTAACATTTTTTTACTTACCTTTGACAATGCCAAAATTATAATTTCCTTATCTTATCACGCATTTGGAGAAAAGAAGAAAGAACGCTTCTATATCAATGCACACCCGTACAATTTTTATTTGGCATCAAAATGGGGCCAAATTGTATTAAGAGATTAACACAAAAAGCGCCCGAATCCGGACCACCATGACTAAGTCGTGTTATCATTAACAGACCATTGGTTATAGAACGAATGCATCGTTTCAGGTACGCCGTCCTTAGTAAAAAACTGTGTACCATGGACCACACTAGTTTGTTATGGCAAACAAAGGCTGTCTCCACATGGCTGGGGACTGACCCACTATCAATATACCACCTATGGAGGAAAATATGCATTGAAGTCTCAGTTTAAATCTACTACAGTAATCAAAGGAGAGTTTATAGTTTAAGATTCGCCAAAGACCTCAGTATAGTTTAAAACATTATATTCCCGAACTATCACACCCACTCACAGAGATGTTGGAGTTATGTCGAGGGGTCATGGGTGGGAATTCGATACATAAAGGAAACAAACCAAACACGTGAAAATGTAAGGAGTCTTCGTATGCGAGTCTTGTTTACAAAATGTTGTTCGTAGCGGAAAATTGGAAGTGACCCGGGGGGGGGGGGGGTGGGGGGGTCCTATGGACCTCACCAAATGTGTGTTCGAGAGGCGCCTTATGCGTGGGATTTTTTTTCGTGGATTTTTTTTTTGTAATTGACTGACTTTTAATGTGCTTCTATTTCTATCCAATAAATTAAAATTCGCCCAAGGCCGTTAAATGAGGTAATTAGTGGGGGTCAGAGATCCCCCGGCAATAGGAAAGCGACTGAGAATGTTTTTTAAAAATCAAAGAACTATAGCAATTTTTTGCTAATAACAGTGCACACATATGTAAGTAAATATAAATATGAGTAAAATTAAACAATAATTAAATTTATGGGGTGAAAACAATTTCAATCGTGCCACGTTGCTGTACTGTTACTGTAAAATCTCTATGGGGAAATGACGTGTTGTTTTTCCACACGTAAAGATACAAATTGTGTTAAATATATGAATTGGGACTTATAGAGTAGATATCAACAAAAAAAGTTTCAAGAGTTGATGTAAGCGCAATGCTCATTAGAATCCGTAGGTTGAACCCATTTCTAGTGTTCTGAAAACAAGTCTGTGCCCCTAATTTGCTGATGCGGTTGTCTATGGACCTTTTACGTGTGTGGTATATTCGTCCAAAAATTCCTTCGGAAAGTAGGTTCCGCCCCCCCCCCCCAGGGGGCGGCATGGAGAAGACGACCCCCCCAGCCATCCCTTGGCAACTTATCAAGGAAGTAGAACCTTGGTTACTTAAGTGTAAATAGGAGATCACTACCTTTCCTGTACCCAGGTTCATAAGTTGTTAATCTACCAAAGCATTGCATAAAGACCAAATATTTGCTTTACTTGGTCCAACTAGAATAATGACACTTCATATCCATACTACAGGAACTTTAAAACGTTTCCTTCAAAGACCCATTTTAGATCAATTCCAACCCAAGGCCCGTCATTTTAAATTTTTACATTAATAAACATTCTGACTATTATAATAACCTAAAAGGACCCATTACATTACCACCTAACGTCATTTAATTGACACCCCAGATAAAACTTTACGAAATGGACCCATCCATATTTCATCGAATAATTCAGGCGTGTGGTAAACAAGTGGATCTAGATCTGGTATCTTTCTTTACAGATGACTACGAGCATATATCGATTTTGTGCTAGCAGCCACGGCTTGCAGAATGGTTTAGCTGCTTTCCCATTTAGACATTATTTTAATCATTTACATTCAAAACTTGAAACGATTTAGAGGTTCATTAGTCAATAAACTTTTCCTGCTGCGCTGCCGGGGGGGCCGCCATTCTGTATTAGCATAAATTTTACACTGTAATTGTGACATAGTATGTTCGCCATTTGACCATTTGAGAGATCAGAATATATTGTAAGTATCCAAATCCACACTCGTAACTCACGACGTTTGAGAAAATCTGATCAAATTATTCGTTTCGCCCCGGTTGTAAGGAAAGTAAAGGAACCTGGGAAAACATGTAAATAGACTATTAAAATCCAAAGACAAGGACTAAAGTATAAAAATTAACATCTTTGACTTAGTAGGAATAAACAAAACAAAACAAAATAAAATTAAAAGAAATGAACAAAGAAAAAAAAGAAGAAACACTCCCATCAAAAAATAAACATTAAACGAATACCATCATTAAGTATGCAATCCCCCCATGGTTTTCAGCAATGACACATTGCCTTTCCGATGAATATTCACCATTGACAACGGCGACCGAATGCCGTCTCCAATGCAACTCTACCTCAGTATCAGACTTTAAGTACTATGGTACGTTAGGTTGCCGGCTTTAAGTACTAATTTTACATTATAAAATGTTGATGACAACAAATCATATGTTTAATTTATCAATTTAATTTTTTTTCCTCGACACAAAATAATCTTGGTTTAATTTAATTGGTCATTTTTTTCCCAAAAATAGTCTTACAAAATGCCATAATCTAAAGAGCGAGGATATGACATGGGTTAAGATTGGATGAATTTGACGAAACCATGTGGTGATACAATTCTTTGAAGTAGATATCCACAATCAGCAGTGGGCGTAACCGAGCCAGTCGATCCAGAGGGGCAAAAAATTTCCAAAAGAGTCGTCCGTCAGAGGGGAAATCAGAATTGTCTCAAGATGGTCGTGCACGAGGAGGGGGGCAAAAATGGTATGTCGTCCGGTTGAATGCGCTGTAAATTAAGTTTGAAATTGACGAAATGCGGCGCGGGTTAGACGACGTGAGGTGGAAAAATCGAACATTACTTTAATTTTTTGACCAAAGTGAGGCTGCAAATGGATCAAAAATGCACGACAAATAGAGGGTTATTTCAAAAATGCATATTTTGTCAATATCCGTACCGGCAGCTATTTTCGAGAAGTGGGGGCGAGGCAACTAGCATCTCCCGCCCCGGTCGGTACGCCACTGCAGCCAAATGGTAGTTGTGTCGAGAAACCCATTAGAATCCATCACAGAAGTCAACAATGCTGGTAAACTACTAAAAACTTAAGTATCTCAAACGGGAGTTTCCGTAAGCCTACCAGTATGCAAACTTTTTTCTGAACACGTACCATGAATCTGGAACCTAACGAAAAACCTGTGTGTTCTTTCAGGGAAGGTTTCTAAATTCATAGTGTGTCAGAAGAGCAGGAGGGTTACGAACTCCCCAAAAACAGGCGTACGTGGAAATTTAACCTGTTTACATGAACTGCTATTCACAAGGATTCCATGGAGGGTTGGTTAACTCAGCGGTCGCTAATTGCAGATGTGCCCGGGACAGTTATGTGAAGTACGTGTGTTTGTTACAGGTATTTATTAATTCCAGATTGGTGACGTGGCGTTATATTCGTTCTACTGGCGGAATGCACAACATTATCTTGCCTGTGTAGGCTTAGATCGGGTGCCAAACAGGCAACCTCATAAATTAATCCACGATCTGTTCTCTCTTACGATTTATGTGTCCGCTTCTAAATTTTTTGCAATTGAATTATGTGATAGTTAACTAATAAAATTAAGCTTATTTTAAAGATGATGTTCCGATCGTCTGGGACCCCCGATTTACACAGACGTCGATCGATTTATTATCAGATGACATGCCGATGATACGGCCCTAATATAGGAAAGCACGATCGAGCTGTCCTGGAGTGAAATTTCTCTCAGTTTTATAGGTAGACCAGGTGGACACTCAAAGCTGAGAACTCACCTATGTTCAAGTTGGTTCTCTTTCATATTCTGTTTTTTTTAAAATAAAGGGTCTTTCTGCTGGACTTAGCCCTGGATAAGAGTTAAGCCTCACTAATAAGTTCTTTTGTGACTACCGGCCACAGAGAAATGATTTAAATTCACACTCATTGTCTAGTGTAAAGGTTATCCCTTTTAATATCGTCAGTAGGCAAACTCGATGATTGGAGTTATGTATTACAGGTATTAAAGCACGTTCAATTTCCCAAATGGTAAAATCGGTGTGGCAGAGATATGTCCTCCGGGCTCACAGTCGGGAACAATGGTGGAACAATAGGGCAATCAATCATTTGACTCTTCATGCAACATTATTTCTCGCTTTATTCCGTTGTCGTTATGGAGCCCGGACTATGATTACCTACCGTTTTTACTATGATTACTTTCACATGTCCCGGTGTGAAAAGGAGGGGATATGTCCGGCCAGGATTTAATAGTTCAGGGCTCCATAAGACGGACAACGGAATAAGCATGTGAAACTAAAAGTTGCGTTAAAGAGTCAAACTGAATCGATGACTTTGTTCACCATTGTTCCCTGGCCGTGAGCCCGGAGTCTATATCTTTGCCACCACCGGCTCTCGACGTGCCTTTACACAAAGAAACTGTATTAGGAGAACTATTTAAAGCAATATTAGCACATGTTTTTTTGAAGGGCGCCCTAATTTTTCAAAAAATTGGGGATTTTTACACGGTTGCATTGGTAAACTGGCTAGTAAAACGGACCTGTGAATGGTTAAGTCCGAAAATGTCTAGTTGTGTCACAAACGAAGGAATTTTGTACTAGAATAATGATTATCCGGGGATCCCGATAATAATTCAAAGGCTGCTGGAAACGGCATCCAATATGAAATAGCCGCAAAATAGCACAATGTAGTGGTTTACGACAACCATAGTTGTTTTAATGTTCGGCGCAAGTCAAGTTAGAGGTTATTTCTCGAGGTGGCACTATTTCATTCATGGAACGGACATAAACGCACCATCATCCAGCTCTGCCGTTAAGTCCAATTGGGATCCCAATTCTAAATACAAAATCGCTTAGTTTGGTTGAATAAATACGCATTTTTTAGCCAATTCTGTTCGCAGGTATAGTTTCCTAGACAATTACCAACGTTAACTGTTGCAAAAATACCAATTTTGAAAAATTGGGGGGGCGATCTTCAAAAAAGTGCAATATTTGCTTTAATTATTTTTCTGGATAATTTGGTATACCTATCGGGCCACCTTTTGTTTGTAATGTGGTATGTTCAAATCTAGTATCTATGACGAAAATACCTGATTTTGAGATTTGTTTGGGACAATAACGAAGCCATGCCAGTTTGCGTAAGCGTATGGATATTCTTCTTGGTAATTCATATCGAAACCAACAAATGGCCCATCTAAAACCAGTCCCGGTCATTAGGGACTTTTGTAATGGTATGCCCATCAGATCGAACAGTTTGACGACATGACCATATTTAATCAGTTCCACGTACTGCGACCATGTAGTTTCGCCATCGGTCATGTTCAGACCTCCGCCCAATCCTTCTGTTTCTGTCTGTTTACACACACCAAAAGGTTAATCAGTAGAATCTTATTACAAATAATAGGACATTCAGAGTAATCAACGCATTGTCACGTAATCTTATTTTTTTTCAGTAAATTACCTCCATACATCAGTAAATTGTTGTACCAGACGCCCACCGTCAATACGATAGATAGCCCATTCATATTGTACCAATTGGACATAGGATCTCCAGGAGAAATTCCCATGAAGCTCTGATTTCTTCACTGGATGTGTTTTTGATACATCCTCGGCCGGAAAATGAAATACATTTATATAATCCACTTTTCACACCAAATACGGCCATATCAACTACAAATGAAATTTTTCATTTCAGGCTAGCGATATTTAGATTATCATTCAGTAGACCATGAATACTGATAATTTCATTGGTTGTTGATAGCCCTTGAGATATTTCCGTATTATCGGCTCTACTGAGTAGATATCTCGTATCATACAGTGCTATATCAGTATCACGCGCGCTCGCTCGGTTTACATAAAGAGAGAGAGACGGCAGAGCGTAATTACTATCTGTGTAAAGCGCCATGCGATCGGTGCGTGCAACTGCGTGTGAGAGCTGCTCTCGCCTCATTAAGAAACTATAAGTAGAAAAGGCACACTGGGGGTAAAAGTTTTTGCATTAGGCTGCCTAAGAATTTGAAATATTAAAAAGAATAAAAAACAATGAGGGCTCAGTGTTGTTTAATACACATTGTTAGTCAATTCCGTCTCACATGACTGATAAATTCGATACACCCCTGTTTGTTATTATTGCCAAACGCAAAATCTCAAGGGTTTGGTGCCATACCACATCGGCCGTCAGTTATTGCTAGAAAAAACAGGGGATAACTAATTAGAGTTATTTTTAAAAACCGCGCAGCTTATGTTGCGGTGATTGTTTTGGATCGGAGGTATTGTTTTGGTTCGATGAATTTTCCCGAGGGGGGCACGTAATCATTCATTACGTAACTGTACTCAAAAAACCTGTATTTTCTAAGGATTTCTGCCAGAAATTCCTACAATTCAGTCGAAGCATCATTATTGTTTTGCAACATATATTTACCTATACAAAAATGGAAAGATCTTCTCGAGTAGTAAAAGGTATTTCCCATACGTCATACGGTGACAACAACATTGACCAATCACAGCGCAGATTTGAATACAATCCGCAATTTTAGCAAATCAACGCGGGGTACCGCTCAGTAAGTTTACCCGGGATTTTAAAGAAGAAAATTGACACATAATAAAAGTTGTTCTACTGTAACTGTGTCCATCGTGATTTTATGGACGTTTGGTTTGATATCATAATACGATATCGGTAGTCTGAGAAAACGATATCGTTTTCTGTCCAGATAATCCACAGTATCTGGCTATTTTTCCACGCTGTTAGATGACGATGTGCATTTGTGAGCGACGTGACAGTCACAGACTACACTGTCAGCCTTGTCATGACCATGGTCATGATGTACAATTAATGATGAATGACTGCCTCGATCGATAGCATGTCAGAATCATGGATTATATTACAAAATTCATTGTCTGGCCACACGACGTACATCAAAGCAAAGTCCGTCTTTGCATACAGCGGATATGTGCTTCACTTCGTAGTTAAAGGTGAGTGTTGGCTGCGGGTCAATAACGTGTAATGTCGATCATGATCATGATCTTGATGATGTCACTGTTGAATTGGGAACTTTTTAGGCCTAATATAACCGTGTATTGCCGTGTTCAAGCAAAAAGAAATACACCGCCATTATTGTAGATAATGAGACTACGTTTCGGAACCTAAATTATATGGAAACCTAGCCTAGCCTAGGCAACTTTCATGACTTTAAATCCAACCACTCTGTCAACAATGATGACATGTACCTCCTAAGAATCAACCCGCATGCCTGGCTGGTTCACTCGTGCACTCGCGTGGGGATTTTTCACTTCGAGCTTTTCCGATCCTACTTTATTTCTGTTCATGAGGGCCTCTTATAATTTAAACTTCGGCCAATTAAATAACATCATCGACATTTTGAATACACCGGTGTACGTTTGTCACGTCAGAGAGGTCATGCATGTCATGGTTTATGATTTGGGGATCCCCAGCCCAGTTCACGCAATCATGCATAATACATTGGACGTATACTGTCAGTGTCAGACTATAGTCATGACTATTTGGAGTGGCCGCGACCCGAGGGTGTGGTGCATTTCATATTGTTATTGATTTTTGTTTTGTTTTAAAAAAATAGTATTATTATTTAAATTAAAGACTGCTGAGTTTAGTTGAGGTGTACACTTCACCTTTCTAAAGCGGCACTGGCACCATTTTCACAAAATTATGAAATTCTTCAATTTGCTCTCAAATGATAGTCTGGCAATTTAAGACAGAGATATATTTACCATAAAAAAATAACATACCCCAAAACAGATAGGGACATTGATATGAAGATAAAGATATCCTAGGTAATTTGTAGGCCAACTTTAAGTTGTCATAAATTTAATCAAAAAATGTTTATACATGAATTTTTTGACTCGTACTCACTGTATTAAAACACAAAGGTATAGACCGGTCAAATAGGGGTGTGCATAGCGTGTGAAACATACGGCGTGCGTGTTCTTGTGTTAAAGCCCCATTTTCGTCGTCTGCTGGAATTTCGCGTCGCCGGCGACGTTAAATTACAAAATCGTTCGTTTACCCTAAGGAAGCTGATTTGGTTTAATCTTTTCGGGTGAGGGCTTTTTGTATATAAAAGATTTACAACATGCAAAATCATCGATTTTGAAAAATCTTGAGGGCGACATATTTTTCAAATGTGCCAGTGTCTCTTTAACGTTATGGGGCCCAGCCCACGGCATGCATTCGCGCCACTGCATGACTGTGTTTACTTTTCAAATTCTCTGGTTTCTAACAAATCATCTTCGTGCATTGCCTGCCACAAAGGCCGTTGTTTGGCAGTACACGAGGCGGTGTACGTGACACCGTGGGCGCGGCCATGGGTGGACATGGCAGCATGGGCGTTTTCACAGCATCCAAAAGCCCCCTCCCGGCCCCCTCTTCTGGCTCTACTTCAAAAGCGTCAATATAATACGTAATGATTGTCCGCGTTAGTTCATTGTATATCAAGAAAATTATAAATGCGACGTGAGAGAACCAAAGAGCGCCATGACAATTGCATGATTGAGTGATGACTCGCGTAACGGTAAACTGGGCAGGGCGAGTTTGAGGCCCGGGTTCGAGAGGTAATTTCGCAATTAATTTTCATTCATTCAGTTGGTGTTGCTAATTTGTATACTGTTCTGTTACCCATAGCCTACCCATGGTTACCTGGTAATATTAATATTAGGAGTGTTGTACTAGCAAAACTTGCACTTGTTGTTTGATTTAATAACATATGGCTCTCGCCATTTTGTCAGTTTACACGCTGGCTCTATCACGAAAATATATCAAGTTAAGAGGACCATCTTTATTCCAAATTTGAATCTGTAGTCTTGAAACGTCACAAAAGCGAGTCATTGATGCGCGTATGACATCACACGCGTAGGTAATTGTGAGATATCAATGACCCGCGTTGTAGGTGCGTATATTTCCCGGGGGGCCACTTGTAATTTCAAGGTGGACTCATGCCTTGTATCCCCAAATGTACCCTAAGCGCGTTTTCCACTTGGCAAACAAAACCCTAATCACGTATTTTGGTTGATTTTTGCTACCCTAAACAAGTACTTTGGTTTGAATTTGCTACCCTTAACGAGTGTTTTTGGTTTAATTTTAACTCGCCCCTAAACAAGTAATAATTTGCATAACAAATTTTTTTGCTACCCTAAACAGTACACCATTTATAAAATGTACCTTTACTTCAAACACTAAATAAACCAGGCTCATAGTCTCTTCTTATAACTTTAACCCGAAAAGAAAATTGTCCCCGATATCATTGAAGTTTTCATGTATTTTATTTCACTCTTATGTGTAAAAGCATCATTTGGCATATATCTAGGGCCTAATAATTTTAAAATTAACTCCATTAACATTAAAATTCAAGTCTTCTTAAGTTGTCCCGATTTCTTTGGAATTAATCAATGAGTCTTGTCGGCTGTCGTAATTGACAGTGTTTTTCTGGCAATTCAGCCAGTTCATTCATTGAACTATAAACCATACTGAATATTTTATGACCTTATTTTGGAATTAGCTAATTAGAGAATTCCCGTTTCGTACCACATATACTTGTAACGATCGGCATAGTGTAGATTAGCACGCAAAAAATAATCAAATTAACCTCCTAATTAAAAGATTATAGGGTCTATGACAATGACGACATAGAGAAAATACCTAAAATAAGGCTATAACGGTTAAAATTTATACTCAGTGAATCTATCAGGTAAATCAGGATAAAATCAGAACACAAATCCGACTATTTACGCTTATTTTATGTGCTTTTTTAACAAGTATCAAAATAATACACCCTAAACACGTATTTTTCGATGTGAAAAGCATACCCTAATTTGAATTTTTGATGATTTTGAATACCTAAACAGTACCGCGTAAATCGCCTGGTCTCAAAAACGACCCTAATTACGCGATTTTGTACACGAGCAGGAGATCCACCTTGGAATTACAAGTGGCCCCCGGGGTATATTTAATGTATACAAAAGATTTATTGGTCCACGCATCAACAGATTCTTGGAGATTTGGCCCGAAAAATCATGCTCCAGGAGTCATAATATTTTCAACTCGTCTATAGGGTGCCTATTCATTATTATGTGTGCGCCTTATTCCGTTAATGTTTATATTGAGATTACAAAAGAACACTTCCTTCCTTCCTGCCGGCTTCGTATTGCGTGGCGTTGTCTGTGGCGCTCGTCTGTTCTCTAAGTCGTGGGTCGATCCCCCCCAGGAACAAATTAGTTTATGAGTTCATTTTATTTTATAGTTGGAGATTGGAACATAAAACATTGAAGTAGAAAATATTGAATAGCTGCCTTTGGATCTTAAGCTGGTCAGGTCCTGGCGCATGATTTCGGGCCGAAGAATCTCCGAACAATAACACAAAGTCAAATCAAACAATAATATTATGATAGTTTCAGCGCGTACTACGCATCGAGAAGACAACAAGATATACCACAGAGAATTGAAGCGTGCCAGTGTCTGGGTGCTGTAATTGTTAAAATTAATTCACTCATTTCCTTGATTGATTGCAAGAATGGTCCGTTATTCAACAATACATTTCATACAATACAAGTCTAAATTTTTTAATTTGAATTTTGTCGGGCTTGTTTTTCAATAATGGTGCTAACATGTTTTACATTTTTTTCAAAAGAAATGTAGAAAAGCTTGGGACAAGTTTATTTCGCAACTGCAATTTTGTGACAACATACTGGAATCTTATTTCAGGATTATTTTATGATCTTAAGAACATATAGATCCAAGTATATTCACTTAAGATTCACATTTTTTTATTTTTGATTAGATAACGTTCTAGCGCCGCAGGCCAATAAATTTACTGAAATAAACATTAAAAAATCAAAAAACTAAAAATATTTTTTTTAATATAAACAAGCTAGCGTCGCAGACCGTAGCCCTTTAAAGGAGGGCAGGGCTGAAGAAGAGGGAAATTATGGGGTAAAAGTGTTAACACTTGCGCCGCAGCCTGTAAAGTCGGTGATCTACTCGCCCCATTGTATTTTAGGGTTAGGGCGAAAGTCGAGTGATCTACTCGCCCGCAGTGGACTTAGGGTTAGGGCGAGAGCCGAGTGAATCTACTCGCCCCCATTGACGTAGGGTTAGGGCGAAAGTCCCAGTGATCTACGCGCCCCAGGATTTAAGGGTTAGGAGGAGATTCAAGTGATCTACTCGCCCCCATGACTTAGGGTTAGGGTTAAAGCCCGGTGATCTACTTGCCCCAGTGACTTCGGTTATGGCGAAAGCCGAGTGATCTACTCGCTTCCGTGACTTAGGTTAGGGTCTTGTAGAGTTAGGGGTTATTTAACTCTAACACTATCCTATAAAACCCTAACCCTAAACACTAAACTCTAACCCTAACCCTAAACCTATCCCCTAATCCCTAACCCGAACCCTAAACCTAAAACCCTAAACCCTAACCCTAACCCGAAACCCCCTAACAAAAAAATGTTTGGACCTTTCAAAATCTGTATAGGAGTTTCTAAATGCATGCGGGTATCATCAAAATAAAAAAATGTGAGGAGCTTAAAAAGGTCCTCACATTCCACGAGGTCCCTACTAGATACAATTTTCAATAAAAATGTCCTTTAATATCAGGTTATTAACTACAATCTATACACACGTGCATACACACATACAGTACACACATACTACACAGACACAATAAAAGTTTACTATCTTCTTCCTCCCTGTGGCCCATCACTAACTTTCAACGGGTACCTGGTGGCAAGCCTAGCCTCTACGGCTACCATAAATACATTTGAAGGGCTAGGCTGCTCAGACCCACTTCATTAAATCCCGAACATGCATACACCGGTATATACAGTAATCTCTATACATGAACAAATGAACCAAAATTGAATGGAATTCGGTTGAAATAAACAATACACTACACAATAAACTCATAGTGTGGGTTGGTGTGTATTCCCGTTGTATTTTCATGTTTAAATTGATTTTGTTGCTGTTTTGGGTTTTCAATAGACCTAAACTGTCAAAAATGGATGGGGGTGACATTTTTCGGACTGGGGAAATGCGCCCAAACACCCTTTCACGTTATATTAGACCAACTTATAGATATGTAGTTGACATTCCCCAACAATAAACTGCTTTTAGAATGAATTCAGGTATTTTGGACCTTCTCAATCAGAACCTTTTCCAGAGCGTTTCTACAGCTATTGAGGTCACACACAGCGATTGTATTGTCTCTCGTGTACAAGAAATTGATCGACTGTTAGCAGCCAAAATCCTACAGGACTGTTTCAGTTGACATAACCAAACCAAACTATCACCAGCTTTTTCAACTATTTGTTTAAATGTCCCTGGCCTTTACTTGTACGCACCTTTTTCACTCCCACTCAGATCGAGATTGGAATCACTCTGCCAATCGAGATGTGACATCCACGTTCGAAAATCGTTTAAGTATCTGCGTTCGCAATGGCGTTGGTGCCAAGAGCGACGTCGTATCTAATAGTTATATTTAACACATTACGTTATGTAGGTTTATTGTCCAATCCAGTTCGACAGTAATCGAACAGCTGTTTTACTAAGGCCAATAAATGTTTGTATTAGCCTGCATTTTTGTTCGCTATCCTCTGGCCTTTAGCTTTTTGTGAGGGTAATCCTCACTTTAATAGCCTTCTATATACTTTCAGTTATCTTTGCTCTTTTCCCTCATTTTCCGACCATTCCTTAATCAAAAAACAGGTTTATCCATTTTGGGATTAACCAAAGAGGTTTCATATAGATAAGAGCAAAACGTTACGTAATCCTTTAAGAAATTCATCGTCTCGCATGTTTTTTGCCGACCACAAAGAAAAACATAGATTACCAACAATAGAATGCAATTGCTGCCTCCGCTTCTTTCAACATACTGTGGTGTGCACCAGCTTTGCATATACACTAAACTAATCGGTAGTGATACAATTGATGTATGTGTTAGAGGTGGCCAGGTGTTTTGGTGTAATATAAGTGCACCTGGACATTGTGCTCAGATACTCCAATAGCAATGCGGCTCTTAGGTTAAAAATTTGTATTCATTGAGGCGGTTTAGTTAAATCAAGATGACTGACGTTGGCCAATTTCATTCGTTGTGTGCCATGGGTAGGACAAATTTAACCACCCATAGCACCCAACATCCAACAATCCTGATATTTTTTGCCGGATTGTTTGTATCGAATTGACATTATGGTGTATATAATCACCCAAACTAATAATTATTGCCGTCAATAATCAAAATTTCAGCGCCCAGCACGGACGCTGGTTTTTTCAATGGGCTTTTCACCCCCTTGGTATTAGCCCTTGCTTATTTATTTTTGTTTTTATTCCTCTTTTTAAATATTTTTATTACACTCGTTTCTCTTGGGTTAAGTGCACTCCCCTTCGCTTCCTTGGGGTTTCACCACAGTCCACGTCCTTATTAATAAAAAATATTTCCTCCATATTCTTCAAGGGAATAGTTGCACCACAAAAATTACATGTACCCACAAATTTGTATGCCTGTAGCTTTTGCCGGAAGTCTCTAGAATATTTTTAAAAATCAAAGACCTTACGATTTTTTGCTGATATAGCTCACACATACACGTAAGTAAACAATTTATTAGTAACATTAAAAATAATTAAAACCTCTTTATAGACTATGGGGCGTAAACCAATAACAAGCTGCATAACAAATTCGGTAGTCCCATTCAAGGGAGAAGACAAAACCCGGTGTAAATTATTGATAAATTCTTAACATGACATAACCGTCCGTCTGTTTGCCCCCCCCACAAAACTTGCACATTTTTTCTTACTTAAAAATTAATAAATGCCAATCAACTTCTCTTCCTAATATCAGTGACCAATGGATCTGTATAGACTTTTGCAAACCATTCTAAAGATATTACAATGGGGCCCGGAATGCGGAGCCATTGTTATGCTAGGGTTATCACCTCCACGATCCGGGTTGAGTGACAAATACCCTTCCTCTTTCACAATCACTACCTCATTTAACATTATATATAGTCGTTGGACCCTAACGTTTTTCTTCTGAAAGTGCGGTAAATTGGAATACAAATGAAGTTCAGCAATAAGTTACGGATTTTTTTTAACAGTGTACACAAAGTTGTTAGTCAAAGCTTGCCCAGCAACCTTCGGCATGATGTTTGTTTGTCTTTCTTCCTTTTCGAATAAATTATTAAAAACATGGGACAAGTTATTGAACACGCACTAGAGAAGCCAAGATTTATTTATTTGCGAGAGGATAAAGTATTTTGCGCTTACGTCATTAAAAAAAGCCTTTCGTCTAATCGGAGAGGTGGTAATCAGCTGATTCTATTCAAACCGGAGACAATATAACACTGGTTCTGCACTTCCATAATGAAAAGGAATCTTAAGTGTTTTTTTACACCGCACACCTGGCCGGTAATTGAAAATCTTTAGCTCCAATGTTTGCTCAAGTCTAGCGATCTATTGGTCACTGATATTGGGCGGAAATAAATTGAAGTGACATTTATTCATTTTCAGGAAAATGTGCAAGTTTATTTGGGGCAACAGTTAGTTGATTTTAATAATGCTTATGAATTTAAGCTGGTTTGCTCTCCTCCCGTGATAGGGAATACGAATCGACAGCGCAGAAGGGCATGGCCATACCCTATTATGTGCTGAAAACAACCAATTTCATTGTGGACAGTTGCTAAACCGTTACTGTAAAACTCTATGGGAAAATGACATGTATTTGCAGAACCCGTAAAAAATACAGGATTCCCTAAAAAAATGATGGTTTTGTGTTCAATAGATGTAATTGGGTCTTTTAGAAGGATATCAACATAAATAAGTTTTCAACAATGTTGATGTAGCGCAAGGCTCATTTAATTTTTAGTCTTGTGCCCAATTTTCGGCGTCTTATTGAAAACAATGTTTTGCCACTTAATTTGCAGCCAAAATAACAAATTCATTTTTTATTCAGGATTTGGGGGTTATCTATGATCCTTCACATGTGGTATATAAAAAAAATTCGTGCAAAAAATTTCCCTCTTGGGCACTACGGGAGTGAAAAAACCCTGGTCATTTAAGTGTTCTTAATTCGTTTCATATCTGGGTTGATTCCGGTGAAATTATCACACTTTGGTAGTGATCAAACACAGTTAAAACAACACTGTGAATGACAGTCAATCTCATAATGGCATTGTTTATATTTAACCCTAAAAGAGCCGGGCTTTGGACCCATCTCACCGCGGGGTGGGGGGGGGGGGCGCCCATAGTTTCAGAAACGGATGATGGAACTTCATAGTTTTGATACCAAGGATAGTTATGACCCGCCCGCGTCCAGTGATACCAAAAAAGTACAAACGTACTTGTCATGACGTCACAGGACGTCAAACATTGACGTCATGCAAAAAATCTAAAAAAGTTGGATTTGCCATGATGTTGGCCAAAGTATGCGCACACATGCTATTACTACAAATAAATCAAATAATAAGATATAAACATGTGTAACTGTATCTTAGCACAAAAAATGGATTGCTGCTGTTCCGTGTAATTTCAATGGAATAGCTTTTCTTCGCACGCAGTGCGCGAATACGTAACGCCGCGTCATAACCGTATGGCCGATTTTGTTCAAAATGGTCTGAAATAGAGCGCAAGGCTTCTAAGAAAAAAGTCATGCCATTTCGGCGTGAAAAAAATAACAAATAGGGGAAGATACGAAAAACAGGTCGAGGGGGCGGATTCCTAACCGGGCTTTTAGTGTTAATTCTCTTGGTATGACGTCTCGTAGACGTAAAAGGTAAGAAATACACTCCCCACGTTTAAAACAACAATGAGCCTTGTGCACAATTGAGTCTAATTTCATAATATACAACACAGATTAAGTGATTTAATAATTGGTTCAAGAATTGTTATGTCCAAAACAAACATTACATAAATTATATTTACAATTACCCCACGATGTTAAGATAATTATTACGAGTCCACTGTGTCCCGTGTTGAAAGCGTGGCAGTTCAACGATGTTGTTTCTGTCCTTCCTTTTTTCGAATAAATGATGAAAACATGGACAAAGTTAATTGAACACGCACTATAGAAGCCAAGATATTTATTTGCGAATTGAGATAAGTATTTGCGCTTACGGTCCATTAAAAAAAGACTTCTCTAAATCGGAGAGGTGGTACCAGCTGAGTCCTATTCAACGGCGAGACAATATAACAATGGTTCTGCACTTCCAGAGGAAAAGGAAATCTGAAGTGTTTTCTACACCGCACACCCGGCCGGTAATTGAATATCTGTAGCTCTTGCGTCTAGCGTATCTATTTGTCACTGATTGGGGGGAAATAAATTGAGTGCCATTTTATTCATTTTCCAAGAAATGTGCCAGTTTTATTTGGGGCAACAGTTAATTTATACGATTAATAATTTTATTATGAATTTACGCTTGGTTTTTGCTCTCTTGCTCTCCTCAGTATAGGATTACGAATCGACAGCGCAAAAGGCATGGCCCATACCCTATTATATTCTGCAAAAAACAAAATTCATTGTGGACGTTGCTAAACCTTTACGTCAAACTCTATTGGAAATGACATTATTTTGGCAAACCCGTAACAAAAAAAAAAAATACAGATTCCCTAACACTGCTGGTTTTGTGTTCAATATATGTAATTTTGGGTCTTTTTAGAATAGAGATCAACAGTAAAATCATTTTCAAAAGTTTGAATGTAGCGCAGCTCATTGAAATTTTTCGTCTTTTTGCCCATTTTCCGCGTCTTTTTGAAAACAATGTATTGCTCCCCTAATTTCACCAAATACCATTTCATTGTTTTATTCAGGATTTGGGGTTATCTGAGACCTTGCACTTTGGTATAAAATTCGTAAAAATTCCCCTCTTGGGCCACTACCGGGAGTGAAACCCCTTGGTCTTTAAGTGTTAATTCGTTTCATACTTGGTTGATCCGGTGAAAATTATCCACACTTTGGTATGTGAATCAACACAAGTTAAAAAAACCACACTGTGAGGGACAGTTCCCCTCTCATAGGCATTGTTTTCTATCATTTAAAACCCGAAAGATCGGGCTTTTTGGACCCATCTCAACCCCGAGGGGGGGGGGGGGGGCCCCCTAGTATCTCATAAACGGATTGATGAACTACATATGATATGATAACCAATGGCTAGTTATGACCCTCCCGATCCTTGATCCCAAAAAAGTACACACGTACTTTGTTATGACGTCACAGGGACGTACAAACAGAACGGCATGCAAAAAACTAAAAAAGTTGATTTTTTGCCATGATGTGTCCAGTGCGCACACATGCCTTACCTACAATAAATCAAATAAAAGAAACAAAGTGGTAACTGTATTCTAGCACAAAAAAATGGATTTTTCGTCTTCTTTTCTGTTGTTCCGTTTAATTTCAATGGGAAAAGCTTTGTTTCTTCGCACGCAGGGCGAGATTACGTAACGCCGCGTCATACCGTATGGTCCGATTTTGTTCAAATGGTCTTAAATAGAGCGCAAGGCTTCTAAAAAAAAAGGTCATGCCATTTCGGGGAAAAAAATAACAATAGTGAAATAACGACACAAAATGTCGAGGGGCGGATTCCTTCACCGGGCCGTTTAGGTGTTAATTCTCTTGTTGGTTTGAGTCTCGTAGACGTTCAAATGGGGCAGAACTAATCGTTTAAAAAAAAACCAAACAAATGAGCCGTGTGCACAATTGAATCCTGAATTTCATAATATAACACAGATTAATTGATTTCATCAGATTGTTCCAGAATTTGTTTAGTTCCAAAACAACATTACATAAATTATATCCAATTACACACGATTTACGATACTTACTTGAGTCCACTGGTGTCCCAGTGTTGAAAGCGTGCAGTTCATCGATGATGTGTCCTCACAGCTGAAGACTCCAAATGACAGCATCAAGTCAACACTTATAACTCAGGTAATATTCCACGGTATCTTCTCAGTCCTGAAATAATTTTGTCCAGCCTTTCAAGACGACAAGTTTATTAAGTTCCTCCTCGACGACACCCTAATATTCCACGTATATCAGTCCAAGATATGATCACCTGACTTCCATCTGTCCTCACAATTTGGAATACTAATTACAGTACTTTTGGCTTCAAGACGAGGGTATGAAGCATTTAGAATAATTATTCGCTCAAATGGAATTATTTTAAAAATCTGAGCACTAGGTACTGTAAAGGTCTGCGTCTGCATGCAGATCAAAACTTGCTATAACTTTACTGTATAGCTTCCTGGTTACTAATGCTGGCCCTGAGTCTTTCAGTGAGCAGTATATAACTACTCCACAGCTAGATTCCCCTATCCAATAATAATCATTAAATCATCATCATCATGCATAAACATAACCTTGCACCGCCAAAATCAGATGAACATAAATTATATCATCTGCATGCATCACCTCACCATTTTATAACACAAGGGGAATTACATAAATTTTGCAAGTTTATTATCTCAAGCAATAAACAAGTTTCTAAGATTAGCATTCCGGGTAATCCCACTCATCTCTTGCTTGATGTATATAACAGCGTGCATTTTGCAAAACAACACTAGGGGATTTCCCATTTCTATTTTTCATCATAAACAAAGTACTTCCCCGTGAGAAATCTTTTCTCAAATAAAATTGAGATGAAATAAAAAAAATATTTTAATCACAAATGGAGGCTAATATAACATCTTTGCTATCAGGATTGCTCTCGGTCATTCTGTTTGCGAGCCAATAATTCCCGCGTAGAAAGGGCTACACTTTCTTCATAAGTGTGAGGAGGTGTGAGCTCCTCACATTTCATTATCAGTATTGTTATCAACGCTGATTTTGTCATTTTAAGATATTGGAGATCCAAATTTAAAAACATTGTTGACCCTTGTTGACCCTCACATTTTTTCTTCGACTTACAGTTGGGACGATTCCATTTGGGCCAAAAGGGTTGGGCACAGCTCCGTAAGTTTGGAATAGCTTGTTTGCACCTTTCAAGAGAAAATATAATTTGGTCTAAAAATAATCTACTTTATGCCGTATTCATTGCAACGATCTATGTATACGTGCCTATGAAAATGAGGGCGACATTGCACGTTTACCTTGCACTTTCCCCTATGCGCCACATAGTTCAGTCCATCAGATGCATGGTGGTCGAAAAGCATCTGTCACATCACATTTCACATGTCACAACAAACCATGAAGCAGGACATTCACAAGATAAGGTTTTAGAATTTTAAATTGTACACAACGGGATCGACTACAACAGAAGAAGATTCAGAACAAAGCAGCAGACACCCAACAACATAGCCAGGATGCTTATGGAAAATATCAACCATTTTCCGAAAATCCAAACAAAAAAACAAAGCGTCGCAAAAAGTTGAACGCGTTACCGCCCGTCTTGTGAGCCAGGGTCTCAAATCTTAAAAATGTGTACTAATTATACAGTGGAAATTTTAACGATTGAAATATAAAAACAAACACAAACAAACCAAATCAACAAGTGACAGATACCGTAGTTCTGGAATGAAGTTGTAAACTAATACATTTGTGAGAAAATGGATGAAACAAAAATTATATAACCTACACCTCGACAAATCGTTTATGTGTAATATAACGACACATTGTGTTAACGTGGTGCCAAAATTACGGACCGAAATGATTTTCTATTAAAAGATGAAGAAAAAATAAACGTAATACTTAGAATAAATAAAAAAGGGAGAAACTAGTTGTAGTTTTCTGCTGGTTTGTGTACACATGAAATGCAACTTTGCGGAATGCTTTTGTCATGATAATTAGTCTACTTGATAAAACTGTAGATTATGTTGTACGAATGAACACTTTTCTGCAGGAATCTACAGTTTTACTGTGTCAATTTGTGAAAACATAATCTACAGTTTATCAATAGACTGACATCATAGCAATGGTTTAAAAGTTTAATGACACGTTCTATAAGGACACTATACATACTTAACATCCTTGATTCAGGGTCTTCAAATGGCTGCCAGGCAAGACATATCCGATAATGACTTCAGGCAAACCGCATCCAGTTTCATTACATCTAATGGAGAAAGGTATCATTAGTAAAAATATGCTACTTCTATTCAAGTTGGTTTGCACCTTATTTAAAACAACAGAAGTTGGCGTGCCTATTGCATTATAATATTCTTGAGATGTTTGAAAAAGACAAGTTTTAGGTCTCGCAATTTCCAAGGTATAACCTGTCTACATATTGGCCACATATTGCTTCTTACGTGGAAAGTTAAGCATTATGGTTTTTTTATCCATCTGTACAAGCATAAACCTGAAATCTTAAGGTCGTAAATATCTTTGTGTTTATACACGTTTGGTGAGATTCGATGGGTGGCATTAATTTTTGGTAAACGTAAGACAAATACCCATTAGACTAGGGCAGCAGTACCAAGAAAAAATCAAGACCTAAAAGATGAAATACTGACCATATTTCTTAGTAACTAAGCTTTTATCACTACACCCATTCTGAAACCCTTTCACTGAAGTGTATACTTATTTGATTTGTATGGATTTTACCTGGAAAGCAATGTTTTCTGAAACTTCGAGAATAATTTATTAATTTTTTACTGAAGTAAAATATTTGAATATCTTTCCATCCCACATCGCTGTAAAGCACGGTTTTCGTTTAAATGGACATGTTCCTCAACCAGTTCACATACTACTCCTGGTGCTGGCGGACGTGTCATAAAAAAGAATGAGTTGAGTGAGATTTAATAGCCTTCAAAGCGAGTTTGTAGATTCAACAGTAAACGGAAAATAAGCACGATTATGCTCAGTGGTAGATCTCAACGGAAAAAAGTGCAACATGTTCGTGAATTTCAGTTGTCTGACCTGTATTTATTTAAATGCTGTCGATGTTGAATTAAGGGGATTTCGTGAACCATAGTCTCGCCTTCAAACCTTTCCTTAGTCATATGAACATTGCCAGTAGTTGTGGTGATATCTATGAAATTCAAAAGCCGTAACAAATACAGAACTTGTAATTTAAGTTTTCCTGGAAATATTTAATTAACCATAAACCATCAAGATACGAAATGAAACATTATATCTTAATATATTTAATAGGCATTCAACCAAACACGCCATTCATCAGAACGCAGCAGTGATTACACAAATAATTTAAACTTTCAACGATAATTTGGAAAATGTTTATTGATGTATGCACATATTATGGATATCAAAACCGGTATACGAAGACTTGTCGTTGCAGGTGGAAACGCCACTGATTCAGTATGTCATTCAGTCCTTTCTGTTCCAATTGAATATTTCAATTTATAAATAGGACTCTCTGGGTGTGGAAATCGTCAGTTGCATTTCATATATCACGATTGTGGATGCTTGGAGAACAAATTACCACAATTATGAACAATAAATACTTTTTGATTCAATAAATGTAAATTGACAAATCAATGCCCACCGCCCTAAATTCTCAGTAAAAGCTAGTTTATTTACGGTCAGGCAGTTTTTTGGTGAACTAATGTGGACGTAATTCTGCGTCTCGTCTTAAAATCGGAGTTTGCTTTGTTCATTTGGAAGTTTGTATTACGGAATAGTAATTATGCCGTGCCAAACACACTTCATTTTGAGTATGAATTCCCCTAACTTCCAGATTTGCTACTCGCCAACCCGCCCTATTAAAATCACCACCTTTGGGGCAAGTAAATGCATGCTTTTTGCCCCCTCCAAGTCGCTTTGTCACCCCAAAAATTGAGTACTGCATAGGTGCAAGTTGATAAATACGGATTCTATAGAAGTAGATGTTGAGTACAATACCCAATTCTTTGTTTTAGTTGAATAAAGATGTCATTGAATTTCAGAGCAAATCAGAGAGGCAAATCTAGAACTCTGTTAGATTAGTAAATTCTTATAAAACCAGCGTATGCTATCGTAAAGTAATATCGCCTTGATTATTTTGCTAAAAGCAGACTCTAACAATTAAAAATAAATAAAGGTTATCTATAGGCGTAATCCCGGGGGATGGGGGGATATATCCCCCCCAATATTTTTTAATGAGGGGGATGGTCAATACGATCATCCCCCCCCCATGTTGATGCCCTTTCATGTGTTTTTTGAACCAAAAATAACCTCATATTTTACTATAATCGTTTAAAAATGGTAAATTACCCGGCGCTTCGCGCGCATTTTTGTTTTCTATTCAATTGACTTTTAACGGTTTTAGCTTCTAATGCAAAATTTTCGCGCGCTGCGCGCGCACATGGCTATTAATCATCTTTTTAAGCAAACCCCAGTTCATTCAAATATTTTTGATCAAATCCCCATCCCCCCCCCCCCAAAAAATGTCAAAAAGAAATTACGCCACTGGAAGGTTATTGACCAAAGCAAACGTGAAAGAAACGGCTGGGACAGAAATAATGGAGACTTCCGGTCTGTATGGCAATTGAGGATCGGTCTGTAAGCGTTTGCAGACACGATGAGGGCCTGAGTCTTGTTATAGACTCAGGAAGTGAACCACGTAGAATAGGTGAAACCCATTTTGCACCGGCAGTGTCCATCAGATTTTCAATGCGATTTTTTGGGTTCTAAATGATAACAAATACTAAGTTGTATGCTAAGAGTGCGTTGGTGTTCAAAGTTATCAACATGGCACACTATTTTTTCCACCCTTGACTTTGAGGCCCCATAGTGGATAATCAATTCAAATGTTTGTACTTAATTGATACCAATGGAAAAACAACTCTAATTATTAAGTATGCTACATAATTATATAGGTATTGTATGTTTAATAGGGAAAGTCATCAAGGTATGATATGTATCCCCTTCGGATGTGTGTTTGTTAAAAATGCCTAATGTCCCTATATCACCTTCAATTGCCACCAACGGGAGAGTCATGAAAAAACTACTGGGAACCAAGAGAGTTTTACACGTCCTATACAATGCGTGTAAATTAATGAGTAATTAACATTTTAGATAAACGCGGGTAAGCGAAGAATTTTAATATAAATAGTCCTGTTCACTGTATATCTCATGGCAATGTCAAAATGTAAGACAACAACTATTATCGAGATCAGGCGGCGGCTCCGGGGGGGGGGGGGGGAAAGGGTGCGCAGCGCCCCCGGTAATTCTGCAAATTCTTGCAACATCAGCCCATTTTGAGCTATTTTTGACCAGTTACAACCTTTCATCAGCCCCCGTATTTTGACATTTTTCAAATCCTGATCCGCCATTGATTAAATAGATCCTTTTTAATTCTAAGCTTTAAATATATAGTCATTTTTCCCTACTATATTCCTATCCTAACTTCCCCGAGCGGAAAATATGACAATCACCGCAGAAAGTGAGGTAGCGTTATTGTGATTGTTAGAGCAATTTCCCACTAACTGAAACGCAGGGGTCGCTCCGTGATTTTTGTCAGGTGGTTGTCAAGGTATTAAGGGACGTTAGGGTATAATCTGGATCTTTTACAACAATATAAAACTAAATTAAGGATGTCATTTGCCGCGCATCGAAATACGCTGGCTTGGTTGATGTCTTATAATCTTTTCATATGTGGTGTCAGTTGCGTTAAAATATCTTCTCGTGAGGAGGTAAATAGGATCGCATCCCATAGGGCGACCCCTTTTTCCCATCAAGCAACTTTCCGTGATCCACAGCTTTGGCCCCCCCACTTACCTCAACGTTGTTGCCATACTCATGTTGTTCCTTAAACATATGTTTAAATGTCTTAAAGTTTTCCACTGTCCAGATTGACCATTATAGTTTCTGAGCTTTATTTTACAAGTGACACCGTTGTACATAAGGCAGCTCAACAAGGTGTGAACTTGTCTTTCATTAAATGTAATGGCAGTATTTTCAAAGGCAAACAAGGTAACTTGTGTAACTTACTTTTCCCGCCAGTGGTGGCGTAGAATCAAGACAACACTTTCTTTGAAAACACATTTATTCCAGTCCTAGCTCATTGGTAACCACTATTGTCAGAAAATTGGGCTTTCCTAAGACACAACATACACAAACAAAGAATCGATCAAGTTTTTTCTGGCGTTTTCTTGACAATCAGTATGAATTTTATGACTTCATGGTACTTTCCTTGATTTGAATAAAGCAATGATGCAAGTTCCTTTTTGTAAATGTTTACAAACTATACGACCAGTTTTTATATTGAATAAAGCGATGGCCAACTTACTTCTTCCCCTCTTGCACCAGCAAATTGAGTCAAGAAAAACTTATAAATATTAAAGAAAATCACTAGAAGAAACTAGCAATACAGATACCGTGTTCATTGTATTTTCTTAGAAATAATGTGTAGTTCTCCATTTATAGGTGTTGCCCTGCTGCATCCTCCCGAAAAACGTCTGGTTACACCACTGGAGTTAACTATGACTCCCGGTGGTAATACCGTTGTTATCTTGTTGTTTTCTTCTACATGAACAGCAAAATATTTTGTGGTTTCGGGCAAACCTGCAGTCGAAGTTGAATTAAAAGGGCACCACTGGATCATAAGCCTCGACCCCACCTTTCACGCCATCAAACCTGACATTTTTGTACCCATTGGAAAGCTTGTATTTTTCTCTTCACCTGCAAAATATTTTGACTGACTTCACGTTTCGATGCGACAGGGCTAATATGCTTTTTTACGGTAACCGGCCGAGGCGAGGAGTAGTTTGACGAGTGCTTTAAGAGTGCTTATGCGGTATTGTAATCACACATTAACCGCTCACAGTAACACTAAGTGCCCATGGCAAGGGCGGGTGGGGGGGGGGTTGTGGGGGGGGTTCCATAGTACCCGCATTTGATTTTTTTGCGATGTCTCGGTACGCCAACAAATTTTTCAAGGAGTTTTTCCTAATTGTCTGATTATGAATATCGGCTTTCTCCTGATATAAAAAAATTTAAATCGCCCATCGGCTTCATAGAATAAATTAGGTGGTTCCCTAGGACCCCCCCCCCCCGTGGGCACTAACGGAAGTGAAAAAATCAAGATATTTTACTAATTAAACAAAATCTAAGTAAATTAAATCTTGGGATTTATTTGCTCGATAATACTTAGGAGGCAATTAATTAATATTAATATACTAAATTCAAATAACCCTGTATATCCCGATAGCATCAATTTTAATAGTCATGAAGTGTTATTAAACTGTGTAAGTCTATGCGGAAAACTTAAGGTGATTTTTGAAGTTCTGAGAAAAAATACAAGATGTATAAATTTGGTAGATTTTGGCAAGGATTATTTTAATTGGTTATGTTAGAGTAGCATATAAATGAATTATTTTGGTTAAAAACATTATAGTGGAGGTTGCTGAGGATGGAAATGTGTGAACCACTCTTTCGGAGAGTGACAATTTCAATGCCATAGGTCATAGGTCAAAGTTCGGATTTCATTTTTATTGTGGGTATGTGGTTTTACGTGACCCCAATTTACTTGTGTTAGTCATGATCAAAACGCCCATGGGAAAGTGGTTAATCTGGGTGGCCCTAGGAACCCGCCCCCCTTGGGCACTAACGGAAGTTTTTTTTAGCTTGGGCACTTAAGTGTTAAAAATGTATGCGGATTCAATTGAGATTTGGGCAAATAAAATATTTTGGTGATGGCCATTCCTACGAATCAGAGAAAAAAATTATAGGTTGTAATAGTTGGGGATGCCTGTTAATCTATTGACGAGGAACTGGTAACTTTATTGCAACAGCTATGACTTGGAATTGTGGAGAGCATAACACAGAAATCTTTTTTTAATTTGCTGTTCATGTCGAGCATTTTAGAACAAATAGGGCATGAAAAAAGTGTATCTGTTCATCTACGATCGTTGCCTCCGAGTCACTGGCATCAAATTCCACAGATGTGGACCCGACCGTTAATAAACAAGAAATTGACAAAAAATACCTATAATAATGAACAATATATTATTTCTACCGCTGGATCAGATATATATAAATGAAGAATATCACAGCGCATACAATAAACCGTGTTTTTTCTTTACATTCAAATGACCCATTATTTCAAGGTAACGCCACATATTCAAAGCATCAGAATCCGTGACAGCTGGATAAATGGGTTCCTTCGACAGAACAGGCATACAATGGTTAGGATGTTGAATTTGTGATTCTTTTTTTATAATGAGCGGAAGAACACGCTTGTTTCGAATATCTAAAAACTTGTTTTATCAAGCTAAATTAGTTTTTTATAAAATATAATCATCCACGATCCTATTATTTTGACTCACATTGTATAGTGTGCTTCGTGTTCTCATTCAACGTAGGATATAGAGCCATTTTAAATAGTATACATTACATGTATGCGTTGAAACTTAAAAATATTAAAGGATATCGAAAGTTTAAACCATGGAAGAAGAGATGAGAAGAACCACAACGACCCACTTGACGTTTGAACGATCTGTCTGCCGCCCCTATAATTCCAATGTTATTCATATTCTCTCAGTGGCCCTTCGAGGATAATTCATTCAGATTTCATAGCTCGAGAAAATTCTCAGCTTGCGATGAATGCTGCGTGTAAATATCTCAACATACTCTTCCAGGAAAACCGATCAACACGACCGGGGGGCGTGGGCAAATGCGGGACTACCGTAGGGTATTCAAATTCATAATAGTCAAGTTTTAGTCCCACTGGGGTACAAATTCAGTTGTGATTGGGACTCGTTCACATGATACAAATAGGAAAAAAAACATAACATATCAGCAAAATAAAACCCTACGGGTGTTTTTTCTTGGCAGTAGTAGAACAAGTGACATTTTCTTTGGCTATACTGGCTATATTGGCTATTTTAAATGTGTGTCTGTTTATGTATTGAGAATAGTCCCGAAGCGCACGAGGATAATAATCTGCAAATTACCTTCCTCAATAAATTTAGTTGTCTCATAATAATACAGCACAAACAAGATGATAAATTATGAGTAAATAATGCATACATGACAAGGTAATTGATAAAATATTCATCAAACTATTTTCCATACAAGTAAATATGCGAATCATACATTATAAGTGAATTTCAAAAGAGATATATAACTGATATACTGAGTGGAAATATATTTAAAATAGCACAGTAAGGAGGTTTTAGGTTTTAAGGGGTATATTTCACTGAAAAACTCGTTATAATTTCACCTAAGTTGGTCCAATTAGGGCACGGGTATATTTTAACTGAAATTGGTCCCGTCCAGGGGTCACTTTCAGAACCAATGGAACGAGCATGGGTGCCCAACGAAAAGCCAAGGACGCCCCCCCCCCCTCCCCCCGAGTCAAACGTTTCAAATTTAGTTAAACTTTATCCTTGATTTCTCACACTGGGCAGCTGGGCAGGAAAGCTGAACGCATAAAGATGTACATTACACTTCTTTGTATAACGAAAAACAACAACAACTACACCCGGAGACCGCGGACCATGTCTGTAATATGCAAAATACTTTTACACTTTTACGTGTCGTATAGAGTTTTCAAAATATTCTACCGTAATGATTGCTCGCATATTATCGATTGCGCCAACAGGAGGGATTATGACAAAGGGTGGTTTTTGAATCCCTTCCTTTTGTGCGGGGAATGGATAGGACAGATTAACATCGGATTGTGGAAGCGTTTGTGGTTCCTTCTGATCTTTTTCTTTCCCATGGTTAAACCAACCCTACCGTAACGCAATCTATGGTGCTGCCGGACAGGGGAAACTTGATGAATGAGGAGCAGCCAACGTTTTATGACTCTTTTAAAGAGACTTTGTACGCGCAATGAATAAAGAATGCCATTCCTTAATCAAAATGGACTTTATTTTTTTTTATTTTTGTTTAGTTAATTTACATTATTAAAGAATAACATATACCTGGTGCTGGCACGAGCGGGACAAATTGGGCCAGGTGGTATGTCAGTATTATTGGTGTGACTGATCGGGAGGAAATCAAATTCGAGGGGAATTGTACACAACTCCATATTTCATTAATCGTAATTGGGCTCTCGATCACTGGCATTCCAAATGAGATAAATATATAAAGAAGAAGTTGATCTTCTTGATATATTGTTCCGACTCCTTATGTCAGCCTGAAAATGAAACATATTTTCTACGATTATGAAATTGTAGGCAATACGCTTCTAAATAATCTAAAATGTAGTAATGATATCCGATATGGCAGGAGTAGTAACGCAACCCAGTGAATTTATATCAAAACAAAACATTAGAGGCAAGTTAAAGACCAATATTAGCAAAGGAGTTGAACTTGTTGGAGATCAGTCCTGGGTCAATATTTTTGGTATGACCATCTACACATAGGAAGGAGCGTTGGGGTCTCGAGTTTTTTGCCAATTGAACATTGTTTTTTTTAATTTTTTAGTGTTTTTTAATGTTATATTGATAAATATTATTTGAGTAAGTATTATCGTTTACGAGAAGTCTTAATTAAACTATTTATTTCTATATTTAAAAACTGTATTTTTGGTTTATAGTATTGTGGATGTTTTATGAATTTTACGTACAGTTTTTGTTTCTAGTTTTAATTGATTTGATTATTCCTAGTCAATAACCCCAGGTTTACTCTTCACAGGTAGGCACGGTCCCAATTGTCTAATATCCGCCATATTGGATTTTTAACTTAAAGACAATAATTTCCTAGATTTATTTCATTTTTAAACCAAAGGACAATTTTGCTCTTCATTAAGTCTATAAGTAATTATTATACAATTATATTTCATATAGGACATCTTAATTGCAGGCTCCAACTAAGGGAAGGGGGTTAGGTGAACCTAACACATAATGTGCAGACAAGTAATTATTATTACCCATTAATTTCTATTCGCATCTTAATTGCTGGCTTGAGTATAGTTTCGTTTTCTGACCATGTTTGTCCTACCTTATTTTAACCTCACACTTCATGGCCCGCCAATTGGATTTTCTGCTGAATTTCCATCAATTCCCTAGTTTTGCTACATTTTAAACCATGGGACAATTTTTTCTTCAATTTTAAAGTTTCTAAGCAAATGCTATACAATTATCTTTCATGTAAAACATGTTAATTGTATGGCCATAAACTTAACTATCTTTTAAGGTTGGATATGAAAGAAGAGGATGAACCGTCTATTCACACCAACAGCCGTGCTCTCTTTACGCTTGTTTTATTTTCTTTTAATTTTAGGTAAATGATTATCATCAAGGACAGTGACCTTATTTATGAATATGTCATACGATATATCAGCAGAAGGAGTACTAAGAATGATCCCATTTAGTTTGAAAAAAAAAAAGTTTTAAATGACCTGATCGTACCGCTTTTAGTATCCAACAAAACAGGCAGATAGCAAATTCCAATACATTCACTTATACTCTCCAACTAAGGGAAGGGGTTAGTGGACCTGACGCCTTGTGCAAATATATCAGCATAACATGGGGAAGGGCGCATCATTTGTTTTTCAGGGAAAAAAATCAATTGAAAATTTTCAACCGCAATCCTTACCACAAACATAATCACAAGTGTATTTTTAAAATCACAAATGCAAGTCTTTACTATGGTTATGTTTGATATGGTAGAGAAAATGGAAAGATAGTCCATTTTAAAACAATCAATGTTAAAAAGGGAGGTAGGTTAGATCTAGGGGAAACGCCCCCCCTAAAAACAAGGCGCTCCCTGATTTTTGAAAAAGTGGAAAAAACTGCGTTAAGAGACTTAGGGATAATTGTATTATGTGGTTATGGATCAAGTAATGTTTTACATTAAGATTCAGTTTGTGGACTCTCCGGTAGTGAGTCTATGATTATGTTGTGATTATCAGAATTAACATAAAAATACCGTACTTATGCAAAATGTGATGTTATGGGCCGTATGGCAGACCCCCTCGAAAAGCTTTGCGCAATGGTATAGCGCCATCTCTTGGCAGAGTGACGGCGAAGTATGGCGAATACAAAACGTTAGGGTTTTAAATTAAGTTCTGATTGCAATCTGATTGGTGGTTCGCGATATAATTATACTCGGCCCGTCAACGCCCTATCCTAGGTAGGATTTGCGGCAGATGGCCGAATATTTTTCAACACGCTACGGGTAATCACCTGCCGACTGAATTGGCGGGGACTGCCTACGTGGTCCGGATCACGGCAACAAACTCCTCAAACCCGCTTCCGTGCCCTGCACGTGAAAAAACCTTACGTTATTTCCGATCCAAACGTCATAGGGCCAAACCGGCACGGGCCCAACGGAAGGGTCACGGCATGTTTTATCGGAAATAGCCCTAGATCTAACGTAATTTGGGCCACGGCCATGCACAAATTATACACTCAGATCTAGGGACGACAATTCAGCAAGCATGGGATGTGAGTTACCAAGGAGTGTCTGAAACCATAGTGAAGGCGTCTGTTGATCCAAGTGTAGAGTTTTGCCTTGTTTTTTCAGCCTGTAGCGCCTGGGTATTGCGTTCTCGATCAAATCCTGATTTTTGGTAATTTTTGAAAAGTGGCAAAAATGGCATTAAGGTACGTTAGGGATATACGTTTGTACTGGACATCATTCTGTCGTATCTACCTCGTACTCTGGGGTGAATATTTTTGTCTTGAACTTGAGACATTTCGACCGCTCGGAAATACTGTGATCACTGTTTATCATTTAAACAACACAATATCAAAATCAATCAGTTTTGCTTTATATGTTTCCATTGGGAATGACTATTTTCATTTTGTTTATGCCATGTTGTATTTTAATTATAACCTTACACAATGAATCCATGTCTTTGCCCTTTGAAGTATTAAAACCGTTGCCTCTGGTTTGGTTTCTGTCTATAGTAAAACCCGTCTTATGACGCTTCAAGAATACTTCCTTTACCTGTAAAAAACCTCTCTGGTTTGTGAAGTATTTGATACCCTGTTGTAAATGATTCGGTCTTGGGCCTGTACCACTTCCTGTACCTCTGATATCAGAATTTCACAACAAATCGTTAAGTTGCATTTCCGATCCTAGCCACCTTTTTTGTCACTAGATATCCCCAGGTCAGGTCATTTTCAGAGGTTGTTTTGAATCAATCCCTTAATGCATTGTCAATTGCCCTATCAGCACTGTACTAAACACATTTCCGTACTTAGGGATAAAAAGTTGTTCCAAAAATTTAAGAACCACAAGTCAGTTCAATGATCAATGCAAAAAAAAACACCTAGTACTAATGCTTTGTTGTGCTAAATGATCATAAACATCAGGCTTTTATGTGTGTTAAGAAGAGGATTTTTGTAGGGATCACATGACCCTATTAAGGTGAAATTTTCAAAACTGGTGTTGGTCGGATTGACTCAATACACCCTTCTTGTCATTTCCAAACTTCCTCATTTGATTCTGACGTTGCGTTTTGGTGTTGTCGAGTAAATATTCGTATCACGCTGTGGTTTAAATTTCTATCCGTTTACTGACAAATACACATTTCTTTTAGATAGCACTGTCAAAAATGGTATATTGGTTACCCTTCTTAAGACATATCGTGACAATAACATATCCTCGTCATAATCCAGAGGAAATGGACCAATAAAATATACCTTACGACACGAGACTGGTCCCTCACCAAATCATGTCTCACAACACCGGTGTGGGCAGAAATCTAGTTCCTCCGGGCTCACAGTCCGGGAACAACAATGGTGAACAATAGGTCAATCGATTCAGTTTACTCTTCGCGCAACATTAGTTTTCACGCTTTATTTCGTTGTCGTCTATGGAGCCCTGGACTATGATCCCTGCCGACTAGATTACTTTCACACCGGGCTCAAAAGTGGCTTCAAGAGACGGGCTTACCAAACTGACCTGTCTTGCCATGAAGCATGACTTGTATTTGGTGTCTTACATGGAGACGTGACATTTGGACATGTCTGTGGGCACAGAGACGTGATGTTGTGCTAACAAGACAGTGTCTCAAAACTTCTTCACAGATGTGTCTATATTCTGTCCAGCTCGAGGTATGAAGTAGCGACGCGTGTGTATACATTGAGCTGACTTTCAGCGCGCGCGTAGGTAAAGAACAAGCGCACTACACTAATGCGTCAATGGTATACCGCGTCGTATCCATTCATACTTCAGACGAGACAAAGTATACTGTCTAGAACACCATTTTTACGTGCCGATGGAATCTGCTCATAAGACTGTCATCCCTAATTATACTTTGGCTAACGGGTCTTAGAACAAAAACTTAAAACTTTTTATAGGTAAGTGAACGACGAGGCTGTATATCAACTAGATGACCGCTTAAAGTGTATAAGGGAAATCTAGTGTACCCAACATTTTTTGCACCATTTTTAAACGGCAAATTTATTGCCCCAAATTTTATGGATTGCGTAAATATCATTTTGCGAATTTTTTGAGTGGAAAAAAGCAAACCGGTGTTGGCGTTATTTATGGCTAATTAGCATAACATTTAGTGGGGGCCCTATTCAAAATTTGGTGTGGCCCCTTTAATCGTAATGGAGTAACTTTTTTTTTATTTCAGCAAAGTAAATTGTTTAATGTGCGCGATTATGAGCCAAATTTTTATGGAAAAAGTCCTTCGGTCGAAAGTGGGAAGAATGGGCGCGCCTTATAAACATCGTTTTTGGACTGTCATTTTGATTCGGTACAACCGATTTAATTTTTTTTCCCTGTAATGTGGTTTGTGTTTGATGTACCACAATATAACAAGTTTTGGGGGTTTAAAAAATCCACCGGCAAAGTTTTTTTTTTGGGTGGGGGTCCATGTAACCCCCCTCCCCCAAAAAAGCAAAAAACTTTAATTTTAATATTAATGATTTAATATGGTTAATTAGGACGTTATTCTTTTTTTCAATTACTTGTGTTTGGTATGATGCCATCCGAACACGATGGTTGCACATCTTCTCCACTGGGCCGTTGCCTCCAATTGCCCATTCGTATGGAACACTGCCATCCAATTTTTACTCTGTCATAAAACAGGAGAACTTGGTCAACACTCAGAACGCTTGTGTTCAGACAATTGCGAAATGTTTACATAAAATACAGTAAGCCTTGGACATCGTCTTACACTATTTTGGAGATCCCCTAAAAGAATGTGATACCCTACAAACGTAATACCTGGAAGCCGTGAAATACTGCTGTAACTATTGTGGACTCCTTTTGAACATCTGTGTCTTTTCCTATGGATTTTTTGTTCTTTGGCTTGCATCATATGGTCCATCGTTAACATATCCTGAAATTATAATACAAAAACATTAACTTAATACCCTGCAAATCCATATTTAAGGAGGAAACGGAAAAAACAATTGCCCATGGGTCAACTTCAGGGGGGCGGGGGCAATCGGGCCATAACTCTAAGAGATGACTAAACAATTATTAGCCTTTTATTGCTGAGCACATTCAGGTTAACTCTTGGTATTATTATTATAAGAGCATTGAAACGTTTTGCTCAACAGTAATCTGCAGGCCCAAAACGCATGTGAAACGAGTGATTTATGAATATACATTCCTATAGATTTTTTGTACATAGCACATTTTAAGTTCGCTATTCTCACCCACCAAACGAACGACCAAACAGAATAACCAAGGTACATATGATATTTTCTCCACAATTGTATCACCAAAGTTTTTGAAAGTTGTAGCTATATAAATCACTACTCTATCAAAACCGCCGCCATAGGAATAACATGCGTTGAATTAGGTGTCGTATAGTAGCTTCATATGAAGATATTTTCTGCAATGGATAGTGTGGCGTGAAAAAAGTTAGGAGTATGTAACACAATTGTGGGAAGGGTTCGCATCGTAATACAAGTAACATACTCTGAATTGAAAACAATGCAGTATTACAGGTTAGATTTATGACAATGTTATGTTTCTTAAAATCAATAAATTATTTTAAAACACACCTACTAATTATCGTACCCAATATCGTATTATATTTATATATATTTGTATTACAAACAAAAATGACTTCATTCAAAAAAGCCTAAAATAAGATTTACAAGTAAACTGGATTCATTCAATGAGCCTAATGATGAACTTGGCGATCGATAACATTTAGAAAGTAAGTTGGTAAACCGACGAAAACATAAGCGTATATTTCATTATATACCTCCAGTGATATAGATCCCTGTCATCTGATTGGTTAAAAAGTGGAGGCATTAATTCAACTAGCTTCAAGAATTGAACCAAAAATGAACTATGCCCTGGCAGAGCGGGCATAGTTCATCACTATGCCCGGGACACCTCTTCCCAGCGTAAAAGACTGCCGTACGAACTATTCATCCGAATTATGAGTGTACATATTGAGCTGGTGTAAGAGATGAATACCCTGATCGCATTTTGTTTCCTCAGAGCAAGGAAATGGCTGAATCGCCAGCATGAGTAGTCATGCTTGAGCTTGTAGATGGAGATGTGAAAGGAATCAGAGATACAGCTCATAGGGCAATACCAAACGGCAGGTAAATACACCGTGAAGATATTCGAGGATTATAATTTGACACCGCATGACCGGGCCATCTGCAGGCCGTGTAAAAGTTGCCGAATTCAGCAATGATTTCAATGAAATGCAAGGAAAATTGTACGTATCTTGCCGACAAAAAAATGGGCAAGAAGTCGATTACGGCGATCCGTTTTGGACTTCAACATCACTTCCTCAACACGAGAAAGGTTAATTAATAATGTTTCACAAGTTTTGGACCTAAGTTACACAAAATGGTTAAACCATCTGTATGCCACATTGATATAGGCCTGTGTTAGCATTCTGGCTTAGAATGTTCTTTTAACCAATCAGATGACAAGAATTTATATATTCGGTATATAAAACAGATATGCTGCTTTTTTAGTCGGAGTCATTGGTTGAAACTATAGGCCCCTCGGTGATCTCGAAACCATACTATGCCCCTCGGCTTACGCCTCGGGGCATAGTTATGTTTCGAGATCACCTTGGGCCTATAGTTCAACATGCCCCTCATAGCAGTCAATATTTGTATACTATAGAGACTATGCGCATCACAGACAATTCATATAGGCAGCTAATTTTATTAAACAAACATAATTCAACAAACTGGAAGTCTTTCATTTTCCCTCTTTGTCTTCCTCTACAACATTATTGGACTAGAACTTCCTTATCCTCAAAATCCCAGCACCGTTTTTTGCTTTGACGCAGACGTAGTAATGCGGTTGGCACTTTTCATGTTGTGTTTGGGTCAAAACAGCTATATCGGTCACGTCAGTATTAATCGCCCCCCAATATAACCATCCACAATGAACCAATTGACTGAAACTTTCTGATATCTTCATAGTCTGAAAAATATCAATTTCTTTATATCATTATTTCGTCGATCCAAGTTTACCTAATGTGGGGGGTGTATAGACAAAATGCTTATTTTTAAGAATTTTTCTTAAAATTTTGTCCCCAATGTATTGTATCTGTTTCTAAAATCACATTCTAAAAAGAACACAATTCCATTCTAACGAATCCTTCATAAAACATACGAAACACGTGAAAATGAAAGGATACGGATAATTTGAATAGATTTAACAATATTTTTGACCTTACCTTAAGTCCAGTAAGACTTACCATTGACTAGTTTTCACTTGGACCAATATATATTAGCACAGTTTTGTTTGTATTTGCTATGTTTGAATGACCTGTACAAGGTCCACAAACTTTATCGCAGGAGATTCCAGAAACAAGGCTCAAGGCTTAATTAACCCCATTGTTGACGATTGCCATTGTGTGGGAGTTTCCGTAACCTGACCCTCTTCCCATACGTTACTGACATCACTTATGATCCTTCACTGAATAAACACAGGTTATTTCGTTAAGGTTTCCGTATTCATAAGTAATGGCAAAAAAACGTGTCAGATGGGTCAGGCTACGGAAACTCCCTGGTTATATGGCCAATTCGGCAAAATTGTACTATGTAATAGATGTGAAGAACTTCAGGTAGGATTGGGAATCGCTCACTTTGGAAACTGACTTAGGCATCCGATAAATACACTGTCACACACACGCAAGCAAACATACACACACATACAGACAAGCACAACCAACTCACGCACACCGTACATCATACAGCACCACAGGTCACACCGATTACACACTGTTCAAAATGTTCATATTTTACAAGACTTTCCTTTTAAATTACGGTAAACCCCGATGATTCCAAAAATACTTAACCTTTTGGTCATCAACCATTGAAACACAAAGCGGCCAAAACACCGGTAACCATCCAAAAACCTTCCGTGAAACTTCAAAGTGTCCCCATTTTGTTAAAAAAATCATATTTTTACCCTTTTTTGACAATTTTTTTGGACAAATATTGCAATTTTGGGTTTCCAGCATTGTCAACCTATCAAGCTTTGAACCCCGAAGCAAGCCAAAAACAACCGGGAACCATCCAAAACCAAAGTTTTAAAAACGATTTAAAAAAAAACACTTTTGTTTAAAAAAAAATCATTATGTCCGACCTTTTGGACAGAAATGACCAATTTGGTCAGGCATTAACCATCCTATAAATTTTACAATTTGAAGCAGAAAATTGTAAATAAACAGTGGCTAAAAATAATCTACACATTTTTTAAAAAAGTTAGTTTTATACGTCTTACCGTTCTTATATTTTCCGTAATATTACGTTTCTTTTGTAACTTACTTGTTTTTAAATGTACAATAAACCGAACTATGAAAATCGTTTGACCTATAAAATGTTTTAAAAAACGTCGTAGTAACGTCCTTAAAACTGAAAATCTTATTTTCCCTCATCATTTTTAAAAATAGTGTTAAAAACTCATTTTCCCTCCTTTGTATTATATTTAAGTTTATTTGAAGAAAGTCGTACACACATATTGTATATTTAATTTTAGCATCTGCTATATCAGTAAAGTCATGTGGTATCGTGGATAAGTTTTTGACTTGTAATCTTAAGGCCCTGGTTTCGAATCCATGTAAGGTGCAGGTATTAAGTTTATTCATATGATATTAGTAATTGTTACATGCATGTGTACATGCCATATATATAAAACCCGTGGATAACTGTATATAAAATCTTTATTTCGCACGGTTTTCCCTTTGTTTATTGCCTATTTTTCCTCAAAATTGTTTGCCTTAAATATAATTTTTTTACAACCACGTGGTAACGTAAATTCAACGTTTGTATGATGCCATAGCTACACGTGAAAATTGTCAGAGGATTGTAATAACCGTGTTAATTTCTTAATATTGTTTTTTTTTAACAAGTCAACCCACCAATAACGTTCAAGCTGAGATTTTACGCTGCCGTTATTTTTACGTTTCCCTCAATGGTTTTCGTATTTTTACGGGGGGCCCAAGTTATGTTGACGTTTTCTACATGTAGTAGTCCAAACTTCCAGTCAAATCCTGTTTTTTTAAACAGGTTTTATTTTTAACAGTGCATTGCATACCAAATATTCTTAAAACCACATAATCTGTTCCCTTTACTAATTGAAAGTGTAATGTGATTTTTTTCTAGTTCGTAAATTATAAATAAGAATAAAAGCATAATAATGAGGAAAATTTATTCATTACGAGCTGTTATTGCCCAATATTTCCTTGTTGCGTGTCATTTGTAGTGATTGTTTAATTTACAACCAGTATTTACACACACCAGACACACACGCCCAAACACTCCCCACTCAAAACACAGACCCATAACAGCAACCCCCCCCCCCAACCGGTACACCTATGGACATTTTAAAGTAAGCAGTAACACCATGTTTGAAATGCATATTATAGTCCGTGGGAGCCATAGTCCGGGGCTCCATAGACGAACGGGAATAAAGCGTGAAATACCGTTTTGCGTGAAGATTCAACTGGATCGATTGCCTTTGTTCGCCATTGTTCCCGGACTATGAGTACGCCGGACATGGTTACTCTTCCTACACCGGTTCCTGCATACTTACCTTTTTGTGACCCACTGAAACCACTATTCCTTTATATCACTTTCGTCATCCTCTGCTAGCCAATACGGGGCATGAATGATGCCTTGTCTGTCACTTTGGAGACATACCCATTTAGGACGTGCTCACCATGTCCCTTTATTACAACACACAACACCACTTTAGAAACATATTTCTCTATTTAGAAAAAGGAAAAGGCCCCCTAAGGGATTTTCATTAAAATTTACCAAAATGAATGTTGATGGTTCTGGCTTTTGTGATATTAATGAGTTTATACTGTGGACCCTCTGTAGTCAGAACAGAGAATACGGGTGGTAACTTTTTGAGGTTAAATACTTGGTCGAGAAATCTTTTAATATGAGCGCACTGTTTAAAAATTTCCGTAAATTAAGCAAACAGATTTCGTATTTTCTGAAATCTGTTTTGAGAAAACAATGAACATAACAAACAAAAACATAAAAATGTTATTTTACGGAAATATTTCAAAATTTCTGGCAGCCAATATTCCGGACTTTTTTTTTTGGTTCCGTAATTTTAAATTACGGAAAAATTCTGTTTAAAATAACACATTTTTTCCGTAATATGAGACAAATTTCCTGTAAAATTACTGTCAATTCCGTTAATTGACAGAAAGTTCTGTAATTTACCCTAAAAAAATGTCTGGAAATACTGCTGCCATAAATTTCGTTAAATTTACGGAAATTTTTTAACAGTGAAGGAATGATAGAATGATTGAATTTTTTTTTGCAAAAACTTTATTTTAAAGGTGCACGAGAGATTGGGGCACCCATATAATAGGTTAAGGCAAAAAAGTGCTCCAAAAAAAGTTTTGACTGCCGTAATGTTTGTACAACATGCGATTCGCACCTCGTGGGACATCATGCGTATGGGGTTGTTGGCCATACTATTTGTTTTTTTATTTGGGGTCAAAATGGCCAAAAATTTCAGAATTAGTCCAATAATAGTTACTATCAACATAATTGCCTTCGTTTCTCAAATAGTGGGTCAATGTGTGGTAACAAACGCAATAATACGCGTGTATTGAATTTACACAAAGATATTTTCATGAATGGCAAAAGCCTATTGCATATTGATTGTGTCCGCGTTTCGTGTCCCAGGACACTGCAATGCCATTTGAAAATCCAAACCTGCAAACGTTTTGGTTTTTGGGTTTGCGTCACTTTCGGGCGTTCTATCTCAGCAGTTTTCACGCTTTTTTTTACAAGCAATTAAAGAGCAAGACTAGACAATAAATGTTTATTTCGAAAACTTTCAAAATGTTCAGACTTTGGCACAAGTCTGATCGAAAAACATGCCGAGATACTTTTTGTGGCAGGTGTACCGATTCACGATACCCAATCGTGAATCACTGAACCATCATGGCCACCATTCAAGCTCGCTGTGGGTCCTTTGAACGTCTTTGAATTGACGTTCGAGGTGATTACCATGATTAAACAGTGTAGTTAACTTTCATAACGCTGAAGGTATGAACCTTCTCATGTAGTGTGCTAATGGGACTAGGCAATAAAAAATCCAATATGTTGGTAATACATCGGTACTCCCTATAGCATTTCAATTATAATGGGATTTATGTATTATCCGTATAGTCTAGGTATAGGTTGATGCTTCATCCAGGTCTTATACACCGAGGAGACTTAGGTGGCTCAATTGATGATTATGATTGTGTCTATCCCTTGGTCCAATTGCCACAAAAGACCGGGAGGGGGAGCTAGAGTACTACGGCATACCAGCGTTAGTTTCGGGCTTGTGCCAATTGCAAGTTGTGACTTTATAGTTGAACGATTTGAAACAAATTCAGTTTTGGTTTACCCGAATGCTGTGTCTGATATAGCATCGTTCTCAGTTCCCGTACTACTGTCATGACTGTTTTTACAGTATATGTACTTGTCTGATGCACGATGTGCAGAGGGCACCAGGGACTGAGGCTGTTTTGTCGTTTGCACGCAATAAAGACACAACTGACACAAAGTCTTATCCGTGGCTGTTATTCACATAAATACACTATACTCATATGAAAATCTATTCGGCATTCAAGACATTTGGTATTTTATGTCTAATTTGAGGGAAGGGGAAACCTTATTGTTCCCGGTTATTTATATACAGTTAATTAAAAAAACCAGTCTAAACAGTACCTGAATTAATCAACTGTTGTTAAAATATAACGCCCTAAACACGTAATTTCCAATTAAAAAAAAATATCATTGATGGCTAACATAAAGCGACTCAACAATGGAGTAAAAAAATAACCCTTATAAGCGTATGTCTAAGAATGATTGATCAACAACTGCATAAAGAAAAATATGAAGTTTTTTGGAAATTTTACTCAACAACGTAGGATTGTATAGTTAGAAAACGTTGAGTAAAAGGGTAGTAAAATTTCTCAACGTTTCTCGCACAGGTAAGAGTTTTATGTGCATCAGGGTATTTGGGATACAGCAAATGTACGCTCTTAGAGTTTCATCCTTTGAAATTAAGATATGACCGTCAATCCTGCATAAAACTCGGCAGCAGAGAACTAGCCATTTTACACAGATTTACACAGATTAATTTTAAAGATGACTTTATAACATTGGCCCTGATTTAAAGACCACCAATGAAAGTGATTTACCTAGGTGGGGTGTTGTCGATCATGACTCCCGTTGTTTCGACATAGGATGTGTTGGCTCTATCAAAATATCTTTAAAGCCGTTAGTACTTGAATCCAGGTTAAGGTTCAAATTAGTAAGGTAAAATTGGTTGCCGAGCCTTCAATCGTTTCACACACATTTTCTCTGACCTTAAGGTATTGACCCAACAAAAACATTTAAAAATGTTGTTAGGTTTATTTTTTAAAAAAAGGGTTATTAACCTTTGCGTTATTTTTTGTCATTGATCACCTATTTATTTTTACAATTGAGTGTGACGACATAACTTCAAAGATTGTATGTAAAGCGCTATTTTAAAGTAGCCACTGTACCGGGGCTAATGTGATATGAATGTTGTGCATGTTCCAAATCCGGAATCCAGGATATTAGAATACTTTTGGGAAGTATCCACTAGTAGCAACTGATTTAAACAATGACAGGATTATATTCAGAGATGGAAGGGATTTGACATGTGCCGATATTCGTTACATGGTTCGCCCTCGGTAGTTCTGTGAATGATGGTCGAAAGTTATAATTTTTTTCCACTTTTGTTCCTATTGAAACTGTCAGATTGAAAGAGTGAAAACTTTCACGTGCTTTATAATTATAAAAAATACCACGTAAGTTTGTCACAAATGTTACTGGTGGACTGGGAACATATTAACCGATCAATTTATTACACACGCCTCCTAATATAAGAATCACAATATTAGAAACCAGAAAAAGTCCTGACATTATATCGCTAATCAGCTTGTTATTTGTTGATTAAGCGATTAAAAAAATTTTACAAAAAATCTGGTTTTTGAAAAGATAGGGCTAAAACTAACAATACACATTAACTTGCTTATGAAACATGGGTTTAGTGTTTACAATGTTGTTTAGTCATAAGCGTTCATAGCTACCTTAGGATATATTGTACGTTTGCTGCCCAGTAAATCTGGTATATTGCAAATTGATAGTTAATTACACCCGAATCATTAATCATAACAGTTCCAGTGAAAGATGGTTCTTGTTAAGGGAATCCTGGAGCTTAAAATGATACGTACATTTATTTGGTTAGTGAAAACAATTTTATTTATGAATCCAAAGGAAATATAACACTTAAAAACATTATAACAAAGGGGCAAGCCATATAAGGACATGCAGGGCAAATGACATAATTACAGTATTGCACGGATATTACTAAACATAGAATAATTAATTACACGTTAAAAGATACCAAGTGAAGGGTACAATCCATAATTAAACGGTATTTATAAAACAGAAATAAAATAGGGTTAGAATAGATGCGCTTGTATACATTATAGAAAAGATTGCACGTTATCCCAGGTATTTCCCCTTTGGCATGAAAAAGAACAAATAGGTTACAATAGTAAGTTTTGCTAGTTTGGTTTCTCAGCTGCTAAATGGGATGTGGTTTGTCTTAATGTACAAGGAAAATATTTTTAACGAGAGAAACAGTATGTTGGGAGATTGAAACCCCTGAACCCGATTTCAATCGCCAGATATGAGACTTCAGTAACCATTTATCCGTGAGTCTGCAATTAAGGAGCGTAATTGTTTCTTTTGTAGAAAATAGTGGAACCATTTGAAAAAAAAACATCTATGGTCGGGAATATAAGATATACCTTGGGTTCAGAATTGTCGTAAGACCAGATTGGGCAAGTTAACAAACATATAAGAATGTTATTGTGGCGCCAAGGGTAGGCGAATCTAGTGACGTGCTTTTGATGGTCTTATCATTGTCGGAGAAGAAACATGCTTTCAAGGGATATGCCTGTTTTCTGCTGATTTGTTTTTGTATTTTGCAGCTGTCCGTTTTAAAAGTAAAACTAGAATTTTGTGGTTCTCGGCGTTTGTGCTCACTATATTCAAAGGAATATAAGCTGTGGTCCCCCAGCCTACAACTGACCTCACATCAGAAATGAAGGTCTGCCCTTGACCTGGCACGCGACCTTGACCTCATCAACAAATGAGTAATACCATATACACCTCTGTTTCAGTTTGAACGTCATTTTCAATGAGGTCAACTTGCTCTGCCAGCACCCTTGAACCTTGGCACATGACATTTGACCTCATCAACCTATGAGTGATTCTATGTTTGGTCCAATGAACTTCAAGTTTCCAATTTAGGTTCATTTTTTAAAGAAAATAACAATTTAGTGACCACCACATCCACACAACACAACGGATTGCTAATTGGTCCTGACAGCTATAGCTGAACGGCCCGCAAAAACGGATTCCTTAAAAAGGGGCAACTCAGCATTTGAGAGGGCAATTTAGGAATATTTGGGGGGACTCTCTGTACTTTCCAGTTGTATCTTCGAACGCAAAACTTGAAGGTCTGTGAGATGCCGTCTTTAGCTTGAAAAGTACATACTGAAGTGTCATAGGGGTTAACCACCCAGTTTCGATAAAATCGAAGCACACCTGGAGAATATAACTAGAGTATTAGTATCCCGTGATATTCCGCAGATAGGGCAAATACTATAAAAACGGGCAAACAGATGCGGAGAACAAATGAACACAATTAGAACATTTATTTTGACCACTGTAAAAACTTGGCCCCCTGTTTTGCGGGTTCCACAATTTTTACAGTTGGGGGACTTTCAATATGGACATTTTATCCTGTATTAATTCAACTGATGGTGTTACCACATAAGCAAAGGCCCGGCCGCAAATACACTGATTTAGCTAGTTCATGGACAGGCAAAATGTCTCCGCACTGTTAGTTATGAATGTAAATCTTGATTTGGCCGTATGAATTCGAATAGCCTCATAACGCCAATATTTGGAAAAGCAAACCCCTCGCGAAGAAATTCTCGCAATCACGAGAAAAATTTCTTTAAAAAAAAACCGGAAGTTAAGCAGTTTGAGAAGGCGGTGAGACCAAAGATCAGTGGGTGAGACAAGACGACCAGAACGCAAATAGATGTGGTTAGGTTTCGGAGTTTAATAACAGCTAGCATTCATTTAAACCGATTAGACTACAGCAAAGCTTCTCCAAATCAGTGTTGTGTTGTGTTAACCGCACTAGCGAATAGTTAAGCCTTGAACAACAATAGTCTTGGAAGGAATCGCACACGTTTGTTACGATTTAAACATACGGAGACGCTAGTTTGTGTTGTCATGTTTGACATAATTATGACTGACTTACTATATGAGAGTCTTCTTGTACATTAATCGCCATCACCAAGAGGTTTACCAAATGGGCGGTTCAAGGTCAATTATAAATCCTTCGAAACACTTGTCGATGTAACACAGCTTTAGTTGAGTCCTCAGATGGATTTGAATAAGTATGATGATAAAGATGGGAACTTATGCAATCTAAAGGCCAAAGTTTCCACTCCACAAGACTTCGGACCGTAAATAATTCATTCTGTTGTTGGTCGGGTGACTGGAAGTCAATGTTCGTAGATTAGTTAATATTAAGCGTTTTTAACCATGGTACGTCAGAGTGCAAGTGAATGTTGGAGCATTTTCAATTGCTCGGCCGTTACAAAACATCTAAAAGCATGCGTAAAACTAAATGTAAATAAGAGGTCAAGTGGCTTAACGTTGACCTTCGGAAATTATAGGAAAAATGCACGTCACCATTGCTTGTTTGTTCTATTTTATAGAATTGGCCATACTAATATGGAGGCATTTTGTAAAAAGGACACCTTTCAAGTTAATAGAAGTAAAAAGCTAGTTACATGAGTGTTAATAACCTTTCACGCAGACTCACTAGGCATAATCAAAATGCATTGAAAAAAAACAGAGGATAAAAAAAATACCTTTAAAAAAAATTATCAGCAATTTGAGCTTTACATTTAAAGAGAAATGTTAAATTTTAAAGTGAGAACAAGGGACCATCAGGGCTCCATTCCTACCTGACTTCCTAACACACGAAACTTGATATTCTAATTCCAGATTTGGGATTTCTTCAAATCCACGTCCATGAGGAAGATACTGTCGATGGTTCTTGAAAAAAAAATCCCTATTCACACCATTTGGCTGGCAAACCATCGATAAGTGACCCTCAAAAGGTGGTTGTATCAATTAGAACTGCAAGAATGTATAAGTGTTTGACAGAATATTGTGCCCAAATAATGCATGATAACCCTCTCGAGGGTTAACGAGGGTCGATAAATACGTAATGAAGTTCCTTTCAATGCCATACGTTCAGTGTTATCGATCTGTCAGCTATGGTACAATCGCCTGGTGTGGCAGTCCCGTACAGGTAACGCAGGAAGGGGCTGGATGCACTAAATTTAAAGTGAGCTTTATGACAATGTGGCGAGGTCAATGGAGCTCAATGAGTTTTTAAAAATGGCAAAGTTATGAGTAGCCTGTCCTGTAGTCGGGGAGTTAATTCCATTCTGGTATAATCCATGGGTAGAGTGAATGAAGATAGGTGTTCTGGTTTGGCTCTTATGCGATCGTAGATGAAGAGGCCATTTGTGTCTGGGGTTTGCGTCTGGTTGTAGTATGGTCTTTATTGGTTTGGTGCAAGAGAAGGACAAGTATTATTTGGAATGAGGCCATGAGCTTCTTTGGTGATGGTAATAGTGCGGGCTTCAGCGTCTGGATGTCGAGTGGTCCCATTAAAGCTGGTTAGCATGTCGTGACGATTGATTCTTAAGAAAATAGTCAAGCTATATTAAAATAAAGGATGATCGGGCGCACGTCTTTGAACTCGTCCAATGTGGTGATGTTATTTTTTCTGGTGAGGATCCCATGTCGTCAGGCAGTATTCTAGGATTGGCGAACTAATGCTTTGTAGGAAGCTTCTTTAGTGGCTCTGTCACAACTGGAAAGGTTTCTTCTAAGTAGACCAGAGTTATATAGCTTGGCGGCAGTATGTTATATGTTTATTCAAGAAAGG